>JASAUF010000498.1:0-220949 GCA_030180095.1 Magnolia changhungtana
TTTAAAAATAAATAAATAAAACTCAATTTACATTTATTCAGGATTTCACCACTTATTTAAAAATAAAAAAAGAAATAATATCTCCGATATGATCTTTATCTCTAGCTTAGCAATACCGATGATACTGATAACGATACCAATAAGGTAGCATTAGAAATTATAGGTATTAGCAATGTATCGCTAAGTATCGCCATCGTATCAATATCACTAATGCAATCATCAATATTTTCAACTATGTAAATTCTTGGTGTGCTTATATTGTCAATGCATCAATATCGCTAATGCATTATCAATATTTTTTACTATGTAAATTTCAAGTAATGCTTATATCATAAATGTATTGACGATATTTCAATAATATGACAAACACATTAATATCACCAAAAGTTGGTTTATTAGAAAAGAAATTATTTCATATCTTTTTTCATGTGCGCATGGTTGTATGTAGTATTCAATTTCTCATAGATAATATTGATAGTCTTGATCTTGCACGGTATTGAGACTACAATCTGACCACAATCTTTTGCTTGCTTTCTGATTGTTGATGATTTCTTGATGAAATATCATATGTTGTTGATATTTTGTAATATTGATGGATATTTGGATTGTAGCTTGGATGGTTAAATAAGCCGGATGGGATAATTGGTCCGATTTCTTACAACAACACATGCTTTTAAGGCCCCATTAAATGGAAGCTTAGTATGTATACATTCTTTTTGCAATTTTTTTATTCCTAAATATACAAATATGTATATTTTAACATCTCCTAAAGTTTTGCTGAAAATTTTACTATTTTTCTAATGTTTCGTTGCATTTTCAGTGATATTGATACTGTTTCCATATCCCTGGCCAACGAAACTTGTAGCAATACCGATACTATGAACATTGTGTACAAGTGGACCTTCAAAATTTGGAGTTGCAAGTGTGGGCACACTATACAATGTCTCCAGAAAATGCTGAGATTGCCATCCATTTGTATCTTTGTGAGTGATGGTTTAAATGTCGATCTCCTCTAATGCTAGCCGGACCAGACGTATGAATCCATCCATGTCATCGAAATGAAAATCAAGTGCTGTTTTCACAGCTGCAATGCCTAGCACACCGTATTTCAACTGAGCAGCTTTCAATGCTGATAGTGATCTCCGAGTAGCATCAATAGCAGACCTGACATATTCAACCTGTCAAAAGAGATCACAGTTAGTTTTAGCCAATGCAAGTGTCAGGTTATCTTAATAAGTGCACAAAGATGAATGGAAAAAACTTTGATACTCTGGCAGTGTTATAGATGATACGCAGGCACTTAGAAATTGCTTAGAACTTTCAATACGTGGCATACAAGTCAATTAAACCATACAAATTATGTTATCCAGTGTAGATGTATCACTAACCAAAATTTAATCTTATTTTATTATCCAATGGACCTATTTTCACAAAAAGAGTTCCCACACTAATCAAAGGTGAGGACTGTTTAACCAATCTGATATTGGGATTGTGACTTTGCGATAGTGGGTTGGACTGCCACATGTACAATTTCAGAGTGCCTGAGTATCACATAACACCTCAAGATAAATCTTGCAAAATAAACAGGTTTAAATACAATGGATTTATATTTGAGAAATATTCCAGTGGTCTTAGACCACCATAAGTTACAATGCACCAAGTTGTATTGTATTGGGACACTTAGAAAGTCCTGCCAATTGATCTAGACTGTTCATTATGTACAATTCATATTTCATGCGCTACCGTGAAAAAATCAAACTGATCTGACATAGTCGGTTGAAATCATTTATCCAAAAATGGGTCCAATCAACAATGTCGTTCATCTATTTTCTAGGGGAAGTCATGGATTGCGTATGAATCTAAAGAATCACTTTTGTCAGGCAATCATAACCATCATGGTGGGCCCCGACACCTTGATTTGTATATAAAGCTTAAGTGCTTAATGTAGAAACTTCTGTAGACATTATTCATAGTCTGCTCATTCATTTCCTCCCAAGCACCCCACAATCCCTCAATGCACGGATCACTGAGCCACTGACCCCATTCATACCAACGAAACTCTATGATTGTGTAATTCCTCTAATCAGAAAACAAATAGAAAACAAGTAGAAAAATCCTACTATCAGCTTCTGATATAGAAAGAACAAGTGAAAATCTTTGCATCTGTGCAATTCAAGTGGCAAGAAATTATCCAAGTTAAATCTTTTCCACATTTCAGTAGTAGCATGTTAGGATCTTACTCGGAAACAAGGAAAGACTCGTTTTAAGATTCAGCTTACATAATTAAGGAGGTGCATGCTGCTACAGGTAGCTTTGCTGGCAAGTGGCTCGACTCCCTTTGCTTCGAATCCCGGATATGCACCATCCTCACGTATATTGGTTGCATCAATAGCGGATGATTGTGATGATTCTTGCCCTGGAAAAAAAAAAAAAAAAACGTTGAATGTTTCTTAAAATACCTTCATTGAGCCTAGGTTTAATATGTCAGAAGAAAATAAATTTCACTCTGGGTGAAACTTATTTTTGGGAAGTGGGCCGACCCGGCCCAATCATCTCCTAAGAAGTCAAAGGAGGTGGGGCCCACTTCCCATTCACTGGACATTCATGAGATTAACCCATAGTTCACATTGCATGTTTCAAAATGGTTCATCAAGAGCGTGACTCTTGGTGATTGAACGGCCCATTGGATAAAATTAGACAAGGTTGAAGCAGCTTCCACCAACTTTCCAAGGTTGGATGGTGGTGAGGTTTCCCATAGCTAGGTTTTCACCATTTATTTTTCACAGGTACTAGACCATGCATCAATATAGAAACAGCCCCATCAGAGCTGGATCCTTGAGTGATAAGATTACAATCTACTCTAGGAAGGAACACATGAACATCGCAACTCACAAACGTGAGAAAACTGGACCATCAATCAGGCGAGTAACACCATGTGCCTTGGCCAAAATCAGCTCCGTCCTGTCATCACATTAGCTAAATGCATAAAAAAAGAAATCAATAGTATAATACATCATCTAGTGGCTTGCATTCAGCATACAAGTGAAGCTCCTCTCAACAACATATTGATCTATTCTTTGGTCAGGGAACAAACATGGTGGGCCCACCTGACAAATGGGTTGGAAATCAGGGACATGAGGTCAAGAGATCGATCCAAATCAGACTCATGCCAGTAGTCTTTAAAGTTTACATCTCTTTTCAAAAGGGTAGAAAGGCTTGCAAATCAACAAGAATGACAAAAAATGAACGGAAAATTTTCCAAATAGTAGAATAAAAGGAGCTAGTTTGATTACCGAATGGATGACCATGCAGAGATGCCTGTAATTCGAGACTGTCTCTACGTATAGGTGAGCTCATAGAGAATATTACTCTCATATATGCTACTTCCATGCATTTGTATGCAAGAGCAGTGGCAGCAATCTCTCCAGTACTCTCAAATGAAATGGCGCATTGCCTGTGTATGGGACATCAAACCGTGAAAATGAAATTCAATCGAGTACATCCTGTTTTTGATACTCCATCCAGTGCACAACACAAATGTCCAAAAACTCTAGATAAGCGCACACTGGTAGTAAGCATAAAATACTAAAAATTTTGCACATGAGAAATTATATTGATATGCTCTAGAAAACTGGTGAATCATACTCTTTGTTTTTTTAAGATAATGAAATTTTATCAAAGCTGAGCATAGTTCTAAAACTAACTGACTTGACTCAAAACTCAGCCAAGTCAACTAAACTAGGTCAGATTACGAGCCAAGTTGACTCGACTCAGAAAATTTTCAAGCCAAGTCCCTATAAAACTTGAATCTAAGAGTGACTCAGCTGAGTGACAGGGAGACTCATTGAGTCAACTCAATGCGACTCGCTCTAACTCAAGCCGAGTCACTTGCGTTATTAGACCTCTTGTTAATTAAATGTGAGGAAAAAGACATGGGCAGGATTCGAACCCAGGACCTCTTATAAAGAGGTAGAGCACTCAATCACCAAGCTATGTGCCAATTGCTTGCTTGTTTTCTCAGAGAAATGCTCCAGTGCTCTCAGAGCTCTGTAAGTTATTATGCTCCTAGTTGCATTGGGACATTTACACAGTCCAATTCATTGATCCAGACTGTTCATTTTGTCAACACGTTTCATGGGCTACCATGCAAACATCAACCCAACAAATATTAACCATTGGTCAATGGCCTTTAATATGGACAGTCACGATTGTTTATACAAAATAAGTCCAATCAAACATTTGATCCATTTATTTGTTGGGGAAATTATAGATTGCCTATGATAAACGATCACAGATTGTTAGAAAATCCATGGCTTGGAAATTGGATAGCTAAAGAAAATAAGGCCAAATCAAGGATGAATCAGATCATCCGATCAAATATGATTTTTGCATGGTAGTCCGTAAAATGGTGTCTGGACCTAATAGACAGCTCAGATTTGATCATTTGGACTGTCTAAGTGGACTAATGCAGCTAGGAGCACTAAAGCATTTTTCATTTTCTTATTTATAATCATTATATAAACTAATTTTAATTCTTCCTGCCATCACTACTGTTTTTAATTTATAGTTATTAACTATCAAGTGAAGTAGGGTCAAGTCTTTTAATTGACGCAACCTGAATGAACATCCTGTCGAGTTCTGACTTTTCAAACTATGAAGCTGAGATGATTGAACTAAAAGAAGAGAATTCCAGACAACAGGGGAGAATTCCCTATACAAAGAGATGACCAGATAGAAACCCCCTTCTGCCAGCTCATCATCACTGAAGTAAGCATCTCTAACCACATGAGAAAACAAATGTTTAGCTATTCTAGATGCGAGATATCTAATTTTGTCAACAAATATCACAGAGCCTTGCTTTTTCTGTTAACAACTAAACATAACTCACCAATGGATAGGCCTAATCTGTGCTAGATTTGCAATATGAAACCTTGAATCAGCCTGGTCACAGAATTGGACATAAATAGAGACTGACTTTGGGCCTTTTGATCATTCTGGGCTTATTACGTGTCAATTATGGCGACGAGTTGAAATAAGTCAGATGCTGATATCCATTACTTGGGTGGAGTATTCCTTGAACACTGGGGAATGTTGTAAGACCAAGGCCTACAGTATGATCCACCATGTGCTGAATTTTTGTTGGACTGTTGCGGTTGATTTTTGGGCTAAAATTCTAGAACTACAATTGCTTCTCTTCTTTTTTTGGGTAAGATTATAGTTGTTGATTCTCTAATGATTTTGGGATTCTAAAATGGGTAGAATTAGGATGCGCGAGGCACTGTAGTTTTCAGAGTTCTTGTTTAAGTGCCCGTGGTGCAAAGATTTCAATTTCTGTAAGATAACTTGTTTATCCCTCTATTCAAGTATTCTTATGTGGTGCATTTACTTCATTTATTACAGCGATTTAGGCATCGGATTTCTCATAAATCCAAAAATCAGATTACAACAGGAACCCAGTCTATTGGATTTCAAATGTGTGTGCAAATTACTAGATCATGTGCCCATGCTAGAATGAATTCATTTCGTTGATGTCTCAAAATGGTAAAATCGGAGCATACATTAAAACGTTATTGGGAATTGCAATTCCTAATTTTGCTTGATTTTGCAATTGCATATATATATATATATATATATATATATATATATATATATATATATATATATATATATATAAGGAAGGATTTTCTGCATTCAGCCTTTCCCTTTCCACGACAAACGTGAAAGTGAATTCCTTAGGAAGGTAAAGGTTGATATATGAATTTTCCTTCATTTTTAAAATGGTGGTGACCCATCCACCATAAACTTTGCATCCATGCATGTCAGTCCAAACTACTCAAATTGTAGACCCCTGTTGATGTATATTTATGTCATGTGTTTGGTAGATGAGTCGCCATTGTTTAAGTGGTAGAAAAGTAGGGTCATCAATGGACTGGGCTTGGGTCAAGCGAAATCAAACTTTTGAATAAGAGGATGGCACACAGCCTGGCCCAAGTATTTCAAAATCCAGGCTAACGCTAGTGGAAAATGCACATAATAGTAGCCTAGCTATCTTCACAAATGGTGAATCAATCGTAATTTCTTCATGAAATGGCATAGAATTTACTTTAAGATCTTTGGTGTGTTGATATAGATCTCTATTGACTGAGTTCTTTCTCCTAGTACTATGCTTCCCATGTCACGAACCTCGAACATCAATGCGGCAAGTAGAAATTTTAAGGCTGCACGAAGATATATGCCACTAACTTCAACTTCTGATTCTCCATTCTGCACATTAGACCAAAAAGGTTTTTTTTTTTTTTTTAAGAGTTAAGAACTTAAGAACTCTAAAAGGATAAAAAGACTTAAAATCTAAATTTAGTCAATAGGAATTTTATGATACTTGACACAAGGATGATTATCTTCAATTTGTACATGTGGGACCCATGATTTAGTTATCCAAATTGTTAATCCGATGGGCCGCACAGTGGATGGAGACGATCAACCATGCTTCAAAATCTTTGGCCCCTTTTCAATAGAATATGAACTATTATTGTGTTTCTTTTCTCAAATCTATTTGCATGCCACCAACTAAAAGTAGGACCGTCATCCACGAGATTCACAAGTCATGGCCCATCCACTGTGGATCCCATCAAACTAATGGTGTGGATCACCTAAACATGGTTGTACCATTTGAGGACCTCATGATACAATGCATATCCCCAAGTTGAGGAGCATATAAATCCTCTTTATTGTAGCTACCTTTAAACGATCAGCTGAATGCTTCAAATCAATAGCTTCTTTCAAGGTTTTCTCAGCAAGCGAATAGTCCTTTCCAACTGGACTTTGAAGGCCTTGGGCATTCACGACATCGTTTGAAGATGAAGGTGTCGCTTTTTTAACTAATTGCTTCAGGTTATCAAGCTCAGTCGACTCTTTTTGAACTCCTACGACATCATTAGTTACCCCATTTGCCCATCCCACCTTTCTCTTTTTTGTAATGTTGGGGCAGTCTTGCATGTTACACTTCTTATGCCCTGTTGTCATGTGTGCAATCATTACTTCAACATGATTAACAAAAAAGAGAAGAAAAGAGTATAACACTATTATGAAAAGCAGTGTAGATCATAGCAAAAGACTACTTACACATAAGAATATCCAAAATCTAGAAAGCTATATAATTGGATGGGAAACAAGACAAAAGGAAAAGATATTCCAAATTACCATAACCTGCAGAATTGCTTTTAGGTACTTTGCCAACGCCAACTTTAAGGTGAATTTTTAGTGTCTTTTTGTCACATACTCTTGATTTCTCCACTATAGTCTCATGCTTTGGGGTATAATCTTCCCAGACTTGAGCAAGCGATAAGGATCTATCTCGCTTGAACCCTTTACACGTGGAGGTCGAGTGTATATTCTGAAATCACAAAAGCATTAAACATAGTCAACAATAGAATAAAAAATTTCTACATCGACGATCCACATTTTGTTGTCATCCCTTATTTACAGTAAAAACATATTAGCCCATTTTAAAAGTAAAATTACCTCAACATTTTTTTGCGTCTGTGTACTTGCAAGACTCTTATGCTGCAATTGCATAAGAGGATTCTGTAGAAGCACTGGTAAAAATGATCCATACTGACCAAATTTTGGTCCTGGTAAGAAAGAAGTCAATGAATCAACAACTAGATGCATAATTACATGTAAACAGTTAAAAAAATATCAAGAAATCTTAGCCTGATGAAGGGGATCGAACATAGACTTAAAGCATTATTATCATAAATGGAAGCAAGTAGTCGTACGGGAAACAAATATGAAAATCTGAAGGCAGCCCCAATAAAAGATTCCAATATATTCTTATCCTAAACCTTCCTTTTTGAGAAACATAAATGCATGTGCACTAAAGTAATAACATCCATGCATTATAAACAAAAATCCCTAGTTTGTTAATGTCTAATATTTCATAAGTAAATCTCGAGCTTTAATAACAAAAGAAAGAAAGCTCAAAATAACATAATATTACGCAGTACATATATCAAGATTCAAGAATCAAGACATCAGGGACATTAATAATAGCAACAAAAAATCATGATAGTTCAACAATTCCTACTTATGCAACTTGGATGAAAAACATAAACATATTAATTGTAATGAAACGAAAAGTTATAATAATATGCTCTTATGGTCATATTGTAATAAGCAGAATTCCCCAAACGTCAACTTGATATTTAATTCCATAATGACAAGTCGTATAAATTGTGAGGCGGGCCATAATAAGCACATAGTTCTAAACAAAAACTCCAATAGCAATCGCAAGTTGTTATTGCTATTTTTTCAACTGAATGGATTTCATGATTTCAATAAATGAATTTCCTGCACTTTTTTTTTTTTTTTGGAAACCATCAAGCATACAAGGAATGCACTTCATACCAGTAGAATGATCTTTCAGGAAATGCATATGAAATGCAAAAGGAGTATCTTGGTTTGTGCAGCCCCGAGACAGACCAAACATATGATAGAGAAAAACTATGCATATCAATAAATTGAAGATTCAACAATCATATTTGATTGTGGGTCGATTTCCATAATAGTTTCATCGAGAAATACACTATTCGTAGTAGGCCGATCAGATCAACGGTTCTAATCAACATTCTATTGACAGCCCTCCATGACCACACAATGATTCATCTTGAAATGTTTCTGCACTTAGGCCTTGACAGGTTTGGCCTCAGGCCTACCATTTTTAACATGTGACAAGCCCCGGTCTGCTGTTTTAGCCCGATTCAACCTTGGATCAGGCTTGGACCTATGTTCGATTCCCAGGATACGGTTGGCTAGACCTTGTCCCAGCCTGAGCCCAGCCTATTGACAGCCCTATACCAAATGAGCAACAAACCATGACCACTCTCCTTGAATACTAATCTACAATAAATCAAATCGCAAAAAGTGCTTCAAGGCATCTACAAAGGATCAAAGACAAAAAAGAGAAATGCACGATCGATTAATTGTGAGATCAAAATGCTTTAGTTTTTGTTCAAGCACTTAAAACCCACTTTATTGGAAAAGAGGGTTTTCTTAAAACTTGTCTAACTACTTTTCCTTAAGTTACATAAGTTCAGAGAAGTAGTAGCCCCAATCCCAAATTGCCATCTAAAACACCCTCCTAGTTAGGTTTGATCATCAATATCCTAAAAGCCTTTGCCAGCACAATGTACAAGAAAGATGACGAAGGCGAACTTCCAATGAGACTAATGGGGAACCATTTTCCTCAAGGTTAATCAATGAAAGAGACCCTAAATCTTTAGGTAATTTTCTGCTCTTGTAAAATTCCGAAGTATGAAGCTCATGAAAAAACCAACAGATTTACAAGGTAAGGACACCAAATTACTTTTGGAAGTTCTTCTAATTGTCCATATCATGATTCCATTGTCTTGTTATACTTGCTTCTTAACAGGTCATATTTACAACACACAATCCAATTTTTTAATGCTATGATTTTTCAGAGGTATCGATTTAAATTTTATAGCATAAGTTAGAGGTAACATTACCATTGTTCAAGAACTGAAAAACTGGACTCGACCCGATGTCTAGCTAATTCAGGTCAACTCGAAGACTCAGTCATCTTTAATTGAGTAAATTAAATATATTTATGGGAGCAATAAATATTCACATGGTTATTTATGTTTTAAAAGTATGAAAAATAGCAATTAAATATATTTATGGGAGCAATAAATATTCACATGGTTATTTATGCTTTAAAAGTATGAAAAATAGCTATAGATATCAAAAGCCTTCATCGTTCTCTGTTGGTTAGAGACGGTGACCCTACTAATGGAGGTCACAGGTTCGAATCTACTTCTCTATTTTTAATTTTAACTTCTCACCAAGAAAGTCAACTTAGATATTTTGATTAAGTCAAAACCAAGTCATATAGAGGAAAGAGTTTCATTGTGACTCAGCTCGAAATCTTAACAAGTCAAGTTGACTCGGTCGAGTCTTGAGTTGGGTTGCCAAATTTTAAAATTATGAACATAACTACGTATGACACATTGTCTGATCTATTCCTAGGCTGTTTTTACATGAGCAAATGGTAACATTATAAGATTTTAGTATTTCGCAGGTCATAATTTTTCATTTTCGTTCTTTGATCGTGTAAACAAGCAGTTGTTTATCAGTTGTTTACCACAAATTGTATGGCAAATTGCATGGTTTATCAGATGCATTCTAATGGTACCCAAATTATATGAGATTTCTCATCAACATCGAATAAACTAAGGTCCCGGAGAGACTAGAACTAGGTGCACAAGCAAACTGGATTATGCAAATACAATTTAGTCAAAAGGAAATGACCGAAGCTAACGATGTTTCCTGGCATTTGAAATGAGGAAGTAGGACACAAATTGTAGTTACATCTCTTTTGAGTAGAACTTGAAAGTAGTGTAACTGCAATTTGGAGCCTAGATCCTTGGCTTTAGTGTTAAGGAAATTCTATTGTTAGACCATAGTGATAAATCTCTTACTCAGGAATTTCTCAAGCAATTGCCAAAGTTTGAGGTTTTTCTTGGGATAATATCGTAAAAATCTCACAAAAAAATAAAATATTTAAATATTTATTATCAGTTAGTAAATAGTTTTAAATTTTTAATATATAATTATATAACGAACCATTAAATTTACAAATAATTTTCATGTTAATGTCGGGTTAATTTTGTGACAATATAATACTATTGATATTTGGAAAAACTCACGATATCATTGCAATAATATCATTATAATTTTCACGTGCGAAAATGCCATAGGATTTACAAAATCTCAATGATATTTGTCACGGCGTGCTAGTCTAATAATTGTAATTAATTCAATTGTGGATATAAACGCACCTACAACAAATATAGTCATTGATACAATCTCAAGTGTAAAATTTGACGTCTTACAGCTACTGAAAGAAACCCGTCAAAATACACAGTTAAGCTACTTCTCTAACAAGTAATCAAAGAAAGCCATGAAATTCAAGTGTCGACGTAATGTACCTTCTATTTCAAACATTAGGAAACACAGTTTTTATAAAATGTTGCTACAGAATGGAGAAAACACAACATCAAGACACGCGCATGGAAATGGAATTTCCAAAAATAATTAAAAAGCATTGAAGATTGTCTTGATGAGCTGGACAAGGTCAATTGCCACTCACAACTGCACAAATGACTGCATATTCGTCGAATCTAGACCATTTATTTGGTGGGTCCTACATTGTATGGTTGGCAGTACAAAACCACACTGATTGCAAAATTGCATAGTTCTAATCAATGAATATTTCCACTTGAATCTGTGTTTGTTGGTAGCTTTTTAGTTCACCATCCGTTTAAATACCAGAAACTGGACATTTGCATTTTCTTAATGATGTTTTGTTTTTCCTTTCCAACTTTGGAGGTCCCACCAGATGGATACAGCCATGAGTCTGGTGATGAGTGGCAATTTACCAATCCTAGCTTGGCTTGGATTTACTATACATTCTGAGGTGGAATTCTCATGCATACCCAGATTCTCTGCAGAAATCTCTATCTCAAAATCCTGCTGGCAATTACCCAAAACATCTTGAAGCCTTTGATCCTGTGGGAACAAGAATTAAGGACTCAATAATGCAAATATATTACGCCATGAGTTCCAACAAGCAGGGCCCACATTTCAGTGATCAGACCATTGATCTTCTCAGACACCACCATGACAAACCATGCCATAAATGTTTCCATATTGGAATGTGGACCTTTGTTGTATCATCTTTCATTAACCGTCCATTTGCAGGCTGCCGAACAATGGCATATTTGGGGCTTAGACCATCCATAGCCGGGCCCATCAAATCAATGGTCTATATCAACAAAACGAGGGCCCCACTTGCACGAAAAAAGGTGGGGATGCTATACATACCCTTGTGCTGAAGATAATATAATTCTTAATTACCGCAATGTGATGTATGGTAATTATATAATCATCAACCTAAGGATATGCGTGGTAGCTTAGGTTCCTCAATGCGTACAGGCAGTCCCCACGATTCAGGGATCTAACCATTGATCTCATAGGGCCCACTGAGTATGGACCATACCCCAAAAAATAACCCTGATGAGACACCTAATGAAAGAACTATACACCTAATGAAAGAACTATCATCTGGCAAATTGATAAATAATTCAAGAAATACGACAACCATTAACATTCAAGTGGGAAAACAAAAGAAGAAGAAGAAGAAGAAGAAGAAGGAAAAATTAGATGGCTAGCATCTCTTCCAATCTGGAAATTTGGAGAATTGGCCAGTGGGACCCATCAGAACAATGGCCCAACTTGTATGGGCCATATCCCATGAATATCCTCCAAGGTTGGGTGAAGGTATTTGTAACTAGGGTACATATCAAGACCACACAATACAAGTCCAAAATCACAAACGTCCGTTACGGGGACCATCATGAAGTTTATATGAGATCCATGATTCAACCGTTCACAACGTGACTACCACCAGGATGAACGAAAAACACAGATATCAGCCCAATCCAAAACTTCCGTAACCCTAAGATCGGGCTTTTGATCCCCCGTTGTTTCTTTTGGTGGGTCCCACTTGGGTTTTGGATCAGCCTGATTTTTGCGCTCGCGTCCGAACATGATCTGCCACAACGAATGGACGAGACATCACGGTGGGCCCCATTGATCTTTTTGGGTTACAGCAATTCCATCTAACCCGTGTCTGGTCCCATCACAACCAACGGTTTCTATTACCAAGCTGTAGGCCCCACTTGTGCAAACTGACGGTTGCAAGCGATCCACGTCCTAGTCCTAATATTGATATCTCTAGTAAAGGAAAAAAAGGGGGCCATTCCCAACGTGAACAGGCATTCACGCCAAAGAGAGAAACCCAGAAAAAGAAGAAGAAGAAGAAGAAGAAGAAGAAGTTTACAATGTAAGAAAATGCAACATCCGGATCGAAGCTGAAGGCAATCTTGTTTTTTCTTCTCCCTATAGACGAAAGCATCTTCACCGCTGCTTAAGCCTCTGGATTCCCACCTCAAAACTGGATTTCAGAAATCCCGAAATCACTTCTACACGAAGCGCACGAAGAAAATCGTACGGAGGAATGCTCGAATTCCGACTGCTGGTCTGAGTTTTTTGCTAGTGCAGAAGCTTTCTTATAAGAGAAGGCAAAGAGTACTTGGAAGGTTTTAAATTTTGCTTGGTTGAGAGGGTTTTTGGTAAATCGGATTGCGTACTAAATTCTATAAGGGCCCACCCTAAATGTATATGGTTTATCCACGCCGTCCATCAGCTTTTCCAGTTTGTTTTAAGGTGTAAGACCCAAAATTGAAGATATATAAAGCTCAAGTGGACCACACCATAGGAAACAGTGGAAAAAATGATTTCCACCGTTGAAACCTTCTTAGGGCCTACAGTGATTGTTATTATTTATCATCCAATCTGTTCATAAGATCATAACGATACGGATGAATGGAAAAAGCAAATATCAGCTGGATCCAAAACTTCTATAGCCCCCAGGAAATTTTCAATAGCTGACGTTCAATTTACACTACTTTCTGTATGGTGGTCCACTTGACGTTCAAAATTATCTAGTAAAATGGATGGACGGATTCCATAAAATGCATAAATAACGGAGTTTAGTCATTACGCAATCCACTTTATGGTGGTTGTTGGAAGGTTTAGTTTTTGTGAGATTTGTTATTTGGACGCGGATTTGCTACTCCCCCTGACACCAGCCAATGGCTGATGGTCGGTGCTCCGTGGGACCCACCATGATGTATGTGTTTCATCCATTCCGTTCATCTATTTTTACGGATCATTTTACAGTATGAAACCAAAAACGAGGTATATCCCAATCTTAACTGGACCACATTACATGAAACAGTGTTTAATGAGCGTCGACCATTAAAAACCATTTTGTGGCCATAAAAGTTTCGGATCAAGATGATTTTTGTTTTTTCCCTTCATCTGGGCCTGTATGACCTAATCAACATATTAGATGTCAAATAAATAGTACAATGGGCCTTAGGAGGATTTTAATGATAGATATCCAACCATTATTGTTTTCATGTGGTGTGGTCCACCTGAGATTTATATACCTCTCATTTTTGGTACCAATCTATAAAATGATATTTAAAAATGGATGAACGGAATGGATGAAACACATACATCGTGGTGGGGCCCACAGAGCACCGACCATCAGCCCCGGGGCTGGTGTCAGGGGGAGTAGCCAATCCGTTTCCTTGTTATTTCGACTCGCCTGCGATGTCGTACACATTCACAAGCGACTCACGTGCAAATATGAAATGCGTGCGTGAGATTTGAACTTTCCATGTTTTCAAATAACAGATAATTATACTATTCAGGTGAGCCACAGCTTACAAGGTAAACCAATGGTCACACTTTTTTTCTAGCCATTGATTTCTTTTTATATATTGTAGCCAACCAAAGGCTTAAAACGGACTGATTTTAATGTCAGAAGACCTGAGCAGTGTAGATCACATTATAGAGAGATCAGATCTCACAGGTGTCATACTATGGAACATGCACAGTGTATAAATGTGTACATATTTCACATGTGCGTGGAATTAGCAAACCTCGTTTGGGAAGTTCTATTTTTGGAGAGAGCACATTACCTGCGCCCCTTTATCATCCAACACGGTGCGGCCCTGAAAGTGGGGCCCATCGCAATGCATACATCCACCCAGTCCATCTGTTTTTCCACATTATTTCAGGGTACCATCCAAAAAAATAAAAATAAAAATAGATGGCCCACACCATATGAAACAGTGGTGATATTTAATCACCACTAAAAGCTAAGTAGTGCCTACCATAATGTTTATTTTCCAGCCAACTTGTTGATAATGGGGCACAGAAATTGGGAAAAAAAATAAATATCCTGTAGAACTATAAACTACTTGTTTGGTGTAAATGTCGTAAATGTACAGAGAGACGAGATAAAATATTCGGCGGTCATCAATCAGTATTCATTTTGCACTGCTGGTACAAAAAGAACATTGTTGACATCAATATATTGGCTAGTACAGTAATTTCTACGTAATCAAGTTTCCAAGAGGTTATCATAATACTTCAATAGTTGTTGTTGTTACAGTTAACAAACCTTCGGCTCACAAAGAAGAGTTGCAAGTTCAATAGGTTTATGAGCAAGGAAATCTATTTCCTAGTATATTGCCTATTCTATCAAATTCAGATAGACCATTGACATTTTGGGTTGAATCTCTTGAGATTATGTTAGCCGGAATGGTTGATATGTAAAGGAAAATTCAACACATTGTAAAGTTGTCTTGAGTTAAAGCTGAATACTCTCGAGTCCAGACTGAGGCCTTTAATAAATAAATGGTTGGCCACGCCGAAGTCAGGAATCAAGGGACTCGTGAAGGGCAACTTCTGCATAAAAACCAACCAAGCAAACCAAATAGATCAATTTATCTTTTATCTCAGCTTATTCTAGGAGTAGCGATAATTTAGTAGTTGTTATTCTTAGCTATAACCTTTAGTTATAATCCAAATCTACCCTCATATGTTAGATTTGTTCTTTATCCTATATCACGCAATTCTTTCAAGAGATGCATTCTTGTCGTTGCTCTTAGTAACGGATTGTGAGTTTTTCCTTTTGTTTTATTACACTGGCATTGTAAAAGTCATTTCTTATAAAAGGCACAAAGTAACCTATTTTCAGAGGAAGAACCCCATCCTCCAATTTTCGCCGGATCATTATCAAATTTTGTGAGTGACTAAGTAAACGACCAATCTTCTCAGAATCTAGTTATATACGTTCATATTGAACGTATTTGCGTATTTATGTCCTTAAGGTAGAAGTTGATCAGTTTAAATCAAGGCGCTATATTGATTCTGGCATGCCCGTGCACACTACATGTGATAGAAAGCAAAATGAAGCGTCAACATTTTTAGCACGCTTAGTGGGACTCGAACCCACAATTGCTTGATTATAGGTCAAATGCCTTATCCATCATGGGAAAGCCAATAGGCGGGTGACATGTGACATTACATGTGGAATAGGAAGTGAATAAAAAGATCTTTGAGATACTTAAAGCGCTCTTTTGAAGGATTATAGTTGTCATAAATCCAGTTTTACAAGTTAGGGGATTGTAGCTGTCATAAATTCAGCTTTATAAGTTAGAGGATGGTCAACAAAGTGTTGTGATCGAATTAAGAGTGAAGAGAGAAATGTAGTCGAGTTATTCAAGATACAAAAGCGACTGAGAGGAACAAAATCTTGGCGGCAGAAGAGAAACTGCCATGAAAAAAAAATTGTAACATAAGAAGGATATAGATAAGAGAATGATCTAGAAAGATTTTTCGACTACCATAACCATTGTAGTAATGGAAGAAGGATCTAGAAGAATAAGCTGTAATAGAACTTTATAAATAGCAAAGGAATCCAACAAAAGAAGACCCAACCAACCAATCCAATACAACAACCAACCAAACCAAAGCTATTAATTTATCTTTTATCTCGGCTTATCATAAGAGTAGCGATAATTCTTAGGTAGAATCCTTAGTTGTAATCCAAATATATGCTCATACGCTGGATTTGTTCTTTATCCTATAATACGCGGTTCTTTAAAGAGATGCATTCTTGTAGTTGCTCCTAGTGATGGATTGTGAGTTTTTTCTTTTGTTTGATTGCGCTGGTATTCTAAAAGTCCTTTCTCATGAAAGGCACAAAGTAACCCATCTTTAAAGAAGGAACCCCACTCTTCGATTATCACTTGATCATTATCAAATTCTACAAGTGGCTGAGTAAGTGACCGATCTTCTCAGAATCTAGTCATATACTTTCATATGTTAGGATGCTTTGCACAAACCTTAGGATCTAGCCTTCCGAAACAAACCAGAATTATGGATAATAAAGCAATGAAATAAATCAAAGCATCAATCACACACCACACAAGAGATTTTTACGTGGAAAACCCTCAAAGAGGTAAAAACCACGGGACCACGTCCAGATCAACAATCCACTATGAAGTAGAACGTTACAATCTTCTTTACTCATGCAGGAGTGGATAAACAATAAGAAAAATAGAGAAAACAGAGAGATTTAATCGATTACGAGGACATAGAAGCGCTGAAATATAGATTGCACAGTAGAAAACCTCCACGAGCAGAACCTCCCTTCTATAAGCTTCCTCTCTCTCTCTTTCTCCCTCTCTCTCACCTTTGATAGCCCTAAACCCTTTAGTAAATCTCTTGTAAAGCTTTAGGAAACCCTCTTGCTGTACCTAGAAAACCCTAGGCAACCCCCTTTATAGTTTAGGAAACTCCTTTCCACATCCCTGTTGCGAAAGGACTCAAATCCGCAGTTTAACGCAAAATCGCGGAACAAATTGCGTAACCTTCGACTAGTCGTAGGACCCCTTCGACTAGTCGAGACATCCCTTCGACCAGTCGTAGCTACAGTAAAAAACAACAAAAATACTCGCTGGACTTTGAGTCGAAGTCACGACTTGAACCTTCGACTGGTCGACCACCAGCCTTCGACCGGTCGAGCAGGGCTCATGACCGGTCGAAGATGGGTCAAAAAAATCCATCAAATCTCCTCCTTTTTGACCCAGGAGGGATCCACCTTCTTCAAGCCAGTCAGGTTTCTACAAACCTCAAACTTGCCCTTGAGCAAAGCCTTGGTCATCATGTCTGACTCATTATCGTCCGTGTGGACTTTCTCAAGCTGTAACACCTTTTATTCCAAAGTATCCCTGATCCAGTGATACCGTATCTCAATGTGTTTCGACTCGGAATGCTGACTTGGATTCTTGCTCAAGTGTATATCACTCTGACTATCGCAATAGACCACGTGCTCCTCCTGCTTTAGGCTAAGTTCCTGTAGGAACCTTTTCATCCAAAGCATTTCTTTAGATGCTTCTGTGACTGCAATGTGTTCGGCCTCTGTCGTTGATAATGCTACGACCTTTTGTAGCTTGCTCTGCCAAGAAACCGCTCCCCTTGCAAACGTGAACATGAACCCCGATGTAGACTTCCTGGAGTCTATGTCACCTGCCATATCTGCATCTATGTAGCCCTCTAACACAGGTTTTCCATCACCATAGCATAGGCTTAACCTGGATGAGCCTCTCAGATACCGTAGTATCCATTTCACCACTGCCCAATGCTCTTTGCCAGGATTGGCAAGGTACCGGCTGACAACACCAACCGCATATGCTATGTCTGGGCATATACATACCATAGCATACATCAAACTTCCTACAGCTGACGCGTAGGGTATTTTCTGCATCTCTTCCACCTCTACCTTCGTCTTAGGACACTGCCTGTCACTCAATCTGAAGTGACCATCCAGTGGAGTACTGACTAGCTTCGCTACATTCATATTGAACCACTCTAGGACTTTCTCAATATACCGTTCTTGTGACAGCCAAAGCTTCCTGCTGCTTCTGTCACGGGTTATCTCCATTCCTAGGATCTGTCTAGCCGGGCCCAAGTCTTTCATCACAAAAGACTTGCCCAACTCCTATTTCAGCCTATCGATCTTCTTAATGTCTTTTCCCATGATAAGCATGTCATCAACATATAATAACAAAACTAAGAAATCACCATCTGAGAACTTGCGCGTGAACACACAGTGGTCCGACTCTGTTCTGTCATACCCATGTTTCAACATGAACGAGTCGAACTTCTTGTACCATTGCCGTGGAGCTTGTTTCAGCCCATACAAGCTCTTCCTCAGCCTACACACCATATGCTCATTGCCCTTGACTTCGAACCCCTCTGGTTGGTGCATGTAGATCTCTTCTTCCAGGTCACCATGGAGAAAGGCAGTTTTAACATCTAACTGCTCTATCTCCAGATCCATGCTAGCCACCAACCCAAGCAACACCTGTATGGATGTCATCTTCATCACTGGTGAGAATATCTCTTCGAAGTCTAGACCTTTCCTCTGACCAAACCCTTTCACCACAAGTCTGGCCTTGAACCTCGTCTGTGAATTCTTCTGTTCAATCTTCTTTCTGAACACCCACTTGTTGCTCAAAGCTTTCTTGCCCTTAAGCAATTTCACCATATCATAGGTGTGGTTTTTATGCAAGGATTTCATCTCCTCTTGCATAGCTTTTAACCACTCCCCCTTATGCTCGTCGGCTTGGGCCTCAGAATAATCTTCTGGCTCTCCCCCATCAGTCAACATAATGTACTCATGTGGCGAGTACCTCTTGGACGACTGTCTGTCCCTAGATGACCTCCTCACCTGTGGCTCAACAGGTGGATCAAGTGGGGGCTGCTCTCCTGGTCCATCTTCTGAAGGAACTCCTTTGTCCTCTGCACCTTGCTGTACTCCCCCGTCATCAGGCACCATGGGAGGAATAATCGGATCCATGTCCTCTAGCTCACCTGAACTAGGTCGATTCTTCTCTAGCTTATCAATGTCTTATATACAATAATTTTCAAAGAAAACCACATCTCTGTTCCTGATGAGCTTCTTCTCGGTCGGATCCTATAACCTATAACCGAATTTTTCATCACCGTACTCTAAGAATACACATTGCCTGATCTTCATATCGAGCTTGGACCTCTCGTCCTTTGGTACGTGAACAGATGCCCTGCATCCAAACACCCTGAGATGACTGTACGATGGATCCTGTCCAGTCCACACCTTCTCAGGTACTTCTCCATTCAATGGGGTTAATGGAGACCTGTTTATCAAATACACCGCCATGTGCATTGCTTCTCCCCAGAACGTCTTGGGCAATTTCGCATGGGATAACATGCATCTGATTCTCTCTACAATGATGCGATTCATTCGCTCAGCTACACCATTATGTTGGGGGGTCTTGGGAACCGTCTGTTCATGCCGTATACCCAGGGACTTATAGTACTCATGAAAGTCGCCAATGTATTCACCACCATTGTCAGTGCAGATGCACTTCAATGATCTACCTGTCTCTCTCTCGACCATAGCATGAAACAACTTAAACACACCAAAGACCTCGTCCTTGGATTTCAAAGCATAAACCCAAACCCTCTTAGATGCATCATCTATAAAAGTAGCAAAATACAATGCCCCACCCAAGGTTTTTGTCCTTATAGGACCACAAACATCAGAATAAACCAAATCTAATGCATGCACTTTATTAACATGAGAAGCAGTTTTAACAAATGAAACTCTATACCGTTTCCCTGATAAACAATCAAGACAGGTTTTGAGAGGTGTACCTGTCACGTCTAGAAGGAGCCGCTTCTTTGCTAGTAGCTGAAGCCTTTTTTCACTCATGTGGCCTAGACGCCTGTGTCACATGTCAATAGCTGAATCTTCCGCTGCGTTCAATCCACCCTTGCACATACTGACACTTGCCTTGTAAAGGGTGCAACACTTCTTTCCTCTAGCCACGATCAACGAACCCTTGATGAGCTTCCATCGTCCACCAGCAAACCGGCTTTCATAGCCATCATCATCCAGCCTTCCCGTCGACATCAAGTCAAGGCGAAGGTCTGGGATATGCCTCACATCCCTGAAAACTAATGTGCAGCCCACATCGGTCTTCACACAAATATCACCGACTCCTACGATCTTTGATACGCCAGAATTTCCCATCTTCACAGTCCCATAGTCACCTGACTTGTAGCTTGTGAAGGAGTCCCTGTGTGGAGTCGCATGAAAAGAAGCTCCTGAGTCAACCACCCAGTCGGTGTCCTGACTCGTAGCCGTGAGACATACATTGTGATCTGCTGAAAGAATAACTACCATATTACCATCTGAAGCGACCGCAGTGGAATCTGATTCATCTTCCTTCCCTTTTCCTTTCTTTTCGTTTTTCTTACTACGACATTCATGCTTGTAGTGGCCCTTCTTGCCACAATTCCAGCAATCAACATCTTTTCTGTTACTTGACTTGCCTCTTGATTTATCTCGGGCCTTCCCACCTTTCCTGTTCTTTCCTCTCCCCCGTTCCCGCGTCACAAGAGCCTCTTGCTGAGTAGACCCCTGAGACTTCCTCCTTGTCTCCTCATTGAAGAGACAACTGGTTACCTGTTCCATGGATATCTTTCCGTCTAGCGCAGAGTTACTTAGAGACACCACCAATGTCTCCCAACTGTCAGGCAATGAACTAAGCAATAGTAAAGCCTGCAATTCATCATCCAGGACCATCTTCATAGAGGTGAGTTGGTTCACTATATTGCTGACCTCATTCATGTGCTCGGTCACAGAACCACCATCCTTGAACTTGAGATTCACAAGTCGCCTTATTAGAAATATCTTATTACCAAATTTGTCTTCCTCTCATACAACCCTTGTAATTTTAGCCATAGCTTCATGGTGAGGTTTCCGTAGACACATAGTGGAACACAGAATCATCCAACCATTGTCTAATAAACCCCACTGCCTTTCGGTCTGTCTTCTTCCAATCATCATCAGTCATATCCTTGGGTTTTGCTGATATGCCTAAGATTGGAGAATATAGGTCCTTGCAATAAAGCAAGTTCTCCATCTTAGCCTTCCATATGGTCTAGTTAGAACCATTGAGGCTAATCATCCTTGAGCCACCTTCCATAATTCAAAACCGATCCTACCCGTTCAATGAACTTAGCTCTGATACCACTTTGTTGGGATGCCTTGCACAAACCTTAGGATCTAGTCTCCCGAAACAAACTAGAATTATGGATAATAAAGCAATAAAATAAATCAAAGCATCAATCACACACCACACAAGAGATTTTTACGTGGAAAACCCTCAAAGAGGTAAAAACCATGAGACCTCGTCCAGATCAACAATCCACTATGAAGTAGAACGTTACAATCTTCTTCACTCACACAGGAGTGGATAAACAATAAGAGAAATAGAGAAAACGAAGAGATCTAACCGATTACGAGGACATAGAAGCGCTGAGATATAGATTGCACAGTAGAAAACCTCCACGAGCAGAACCTCCCTTCTATAAGCTTCCTCTCTCTCTTTCTCCCTCTCTCTCACCTTTGATAGCCCTAAACCCTTTAGCAAATCCCTTGTAAAGCTTTAGGAAACCCTCTTGCTGTACCTAGAAAAACCCTAGGCAACCCCTTTTATAGTTTAGGAAACTCCTTTCCGCATCCCTGTTGCGAAAGGACTCAAATCCGCAGTTTTGCGCAAAATCGCGGAACAAACTGCGTAACCTTCGACTAGTCGAACCTAGTCTTCGACTAGTCGTAGGACCCCTTCGACTAGTCGAGACATCCCTTCGACCAGTCGTAGCTACAGTAAAAAACAGCAAAAATACTCGCTGGACTTTGAGTCGAAGTCACGACTCGAACCTTCGACTGGTCGACCACCAGCCTTCGACCGGTCGAGCAGGGCTCACAACCGGTCGAAGATGGGTCAAAAAAACCCATCATCGTATTGGATGTATCTACTTATTTTAACGCTTGGGGTCGAAGTTGATCGGTTTGGATCGAGCTGCTATATCGATTCTAGCACTCCCATGCACACCACACATGAGAGAAAGTAAACCGAAGTGTCAATATTTTTGGCACACCTAGTGGGACTACAAACTACTTGGTTGCCATAAATATACATTGTACACCAGTCATGCAATCATTTTAACTAAAGTGTCAACATTTTTGGCACACCCAATGGGACAAGATATTAAAAAAAAATTATTATCATCAATATTCCTTTTACATCGATTGTGCAAAAAGAACACTGTTGACACAAGTATACTTGTCAGTATAGTAATTTCTTATAATCATGAGCCGAAGAGGTGGTCGTAAGACTTCAACAGTCATTGTTGCAGCTAACGAACCCTCTACTCCGGAAGAGGAGTTGCAAGTTTAACAAGTGCCTGAACAAAAAAATCCACTGCCTAGTTCAATGCATGTTCCATCAAATTTAGATAGAGCATTGATATCTCAGGTAAAACCTCTTAAGATTATGTCAACCGGAATGGTTGATATGCAAATGGGGATTCAACACATTGAAGAGTTATCACGAGTTCAGGTTGAACACTCACGAGTCCAGGCTGACACTCACGAGTCTAAGCCGAGGCCTTTAATAGGTGGATGATTGGCCATATCGAGAGAATGAATTGGTTGGTGGCTTTGTTCGCTGAAAGAGCACCTGTTACACTTAAGCAATGGGCCGATGCATGCTTTATTGAGAATCGGGCACTTGTGCCACCGGTCTAGCTAGTGCCATAGAGACTTACTTTGCAGCGAAATACACCACCTATTTCTATCCTTGGTCCAATTTCAAATGTACAAAATTCATCGATACCGGTAGGTTTCAGACTACTTAAACGTATTCCTATCCAGGACATGCAAAATTCACCACTAACAGTATATTTCAATCGTCCTGAATGTGAGAATATGAACGTAATTCATGAAGCTAGGAATCAAGGGATGCTTGGTAGGCAACCATTGCCTATAAATCAACCATATAATGAATAACAATATCAGGATGGTCCAAAAGTACGTCCAGTTGTTGCACAACAATACTGGGAACGTAATTAAATTGTTCAACTAGTTCAGGATGTAGCAGGCCAAGTTCTCAGCTGAACTATTACTCCAGTTTATCATAAGCATTAGATCGATCAACAATATCCATTACCGAGGAACTATCGGCCTAACTTTACACTGTTTACAAGTATTACGGGTCAATCGACCATAAAATACATAGGCCAGTTTACCATACAGTGTGGAGAATTGGTTAATAACGAGTATTATAAATTACAATTATTTGTTCGTTTAATCAATATGGTATCTTTTATTTAGTATTCTAATTTGCTACCAAATTTCATACAAAATCAGAAAGAGATGGCAAAAAATTTCCATGCTCATTTCTTTTATAGAGACAAAGAAATTTCAGTGGCCAATCTTGCTCATTTTCGATAGTTGTCAGGAGAATCGATTGAAAATTATATCGCTCAGTTTAAGAGAGTAAAAATCGAAGCACTGTTATCATAACTGAAGGGTAATTTGTCCAGTTATCTCAAGATGGACTAGAATTTAAACTTCGAAAGATGTTTATTAGGATGAAATTCACATAACTTTATGACTTGACTAGGAAGGTGTCTCTCTATGAGGCCATGCTTCAAGAGTCATTGAGACAAAAGAATTCATCAGTATGAGTGTATTATTATGATCATAATTGTGATATTACAGTGGGTAAAGCAATGGATAAACAAGCATTTATGCGTTCGGCCCTACTTAAAGCAGAAGCAACGACATCATCTTATAAAAAAAGTTCAAAGAATGTACACCTTTAATATTTATCATGTTGACGAAATCTTTGATGTTATATTAGCTGACGAATTATCAAATTAATTCTAGTTAATCATAAGATTCCGACAGCTAAAGAGCTAAAGAAAATTAATTACTATAAATGACATGGGACTCGGTCGCATTCTACTAACAAATGTATTATTTTAAGGAATGTTAATCAAGATAACATCGATAAAGGATTACTAAAGTTTCCTGAAAAAGAAAAAGAAGAAATGATGATTGATACTGGTCTGTTTTCATATAATATAGAGATTAATATGGTCATCATTAATCTTTCATTAATCCTTAAAAGTTAGTTTGACCATGACAAAAGATTAATCTCGGAGTGAAAATGGGTCAACCAAATGAGCAAAATGGCAATAACAGCATGATGCTTAAGTCTGCGGTTGACCAGACCGAAGCACGTTAAAGGGAAATAATGCCAAATAATGCCAAATTATCAATACCTTTATGAGAAATGTGCTAGTTCGACTCGATCAAATGGGAGATTCTATCGATCAAAATATCAAGAAAGACAATCGGCCAACTAGAACTATGAGAAAGAAAGTACCTTTTACCCACAGAAGGGACATGTTAGTGATCACCCTGGGTCTATTCATGGGCTAAGGATGGTTAAACCTCGACTCAGTTGAGAAGGTGTTTGGGAAAGGTTGAGTCATCCAAAATTCTTAGTGATACTAGAGGGAATGACTCGTACTCAGAAACGACGTTGACAAAGGCAACAAGCAACACAGAGAAGCTAGTTAGCCGTTGTTTGAGATCAACCTTAGATGTACTTGCCAACCCGACTAGAGTTGGTGATGCCAAAGTCAGAAGGAGAAAACACAGATATTAGCCAATGTGACTGAACTTCTAGTGGTCGATGATTCATTCAAAATCAAAATCATGACAAGGCATGAATCGATATGGAAGAGTCGATCGAACTTTATGTGGGGCATAACTCGGTTGAAAATTGTAATTATTGTAAGGCATGAATGAACATGGAAGGATCAACCGAATATTTAAGTAACGAAGAGTTCTCAAATAATCTTCTGATTGAAGAATTGCTTGCTAAAGCAGGGATACTAGAATCATCCTCTTATAAGTTAAATGGAAGAGCCACCAATGATGTTGTACATGAAATGGATAATCAACCAAAATCAGAAATACCTGGGGGACAATGTCCGATTTTGGTCATACAATTTAGTTTGTTTCCACCAATTATATTAGATTGTAATATGGTGCTAAGACTACCATTAAGTTTTCAGGCTAAACTGTTTCAACCAAGTATGATGGAAGAAGATGTGGAAGAGTTAAGCTCTCCGATAATCATACAACATGGATCCTTTGATTTCAATGAGGAAGCCAAAAAAGGTTTTAATCGTAACGATCGAACTAGGGTTCCCTTCTAAGAAAATAATTATTGAAATATCGACTCTCATAATGACTTAACACTTGAAACCATTGTATATTTTCGTTCACCTAGAATGGTGTCTGACCACTTGGGTTCTGGTCGATAATGGAATTATTGTTAATGTTCTTCCAACTAAAATGATGGCCAAACTGGGAAAGACTCAAGATGACCTTATCCCGATTGAGGTCACAATAAGTAATTTTGCTTGAGGAATAATGTAAACACATGGAGTTTTACTGATCGAATTGATGATGAGAACTAAGAAGGTCTTGACCGCTTTTTTTGTGGTCAATACTTCATCAAATTATAATGCTTTGCTTGGATGAGATTGGATTCATTCATTCTTTTGCATTCTATCATCACTGCACCAATTCATGATTTTTTGGAATCAAAACAAAGTAGAATTGGTTTTGGTTGACAATAAAATGTTTTTAGCCATGTCTAATGCAAATAAGGTTTATATCTATGTAGATGAGATCAGAACAATATGATTTACAAGGCGAGACAAGAATGGTAAACCAACTAAAATTGATGTTAGACACAACCCTAGTAATGTTGTATATGATATTCTATCATGATTCAATTAAGCGAAGAGTTACTAAAGACTATAATTTCCTTTCGTTGCACTACAAGGTGTACGATTGAAGAAATCCCATGATGGTTCGATTGTTGGTCATTGCTAAGTTCATAACCAGAGTGCGACAGCTCGAAGAGTTTGTGAAATCATGAAAATGGATGTTTTGTTGATATAGCTGACATAGTCGTACCGGTTAATAAGGAAACTGAAGATCTTATTGAAATGAAGGATTTGAAACTAGCTTAAGAGAAATTGGAGGATTCTCAAGCTCAAGTTAAAGAGGGAGGTTAAGTGCGACTCCCTACGTGTGGTGTCTACGGAACAGGTTAGATAGACTCAGTGGATTACATGGGAATTTAGGGTTCGGTGAAATGAGTTTTGGTACTGGCTAGGCTATCTATGTATAGGGTCTTAAAACAAGGGATCTAATGATTCGGGTCCCACGGTCGATACCAGAGAATTTAGTTGATTGTGTACAGGACACAGTTGGCTCACCTGAGAGCTGTTAGGGTTCTAGGGTTTGAGTTCGCTTGGAGTTTCCTAGTCATTTGAGCTCATCGGTTCAATTACAAACAAGGTCCCCAAAGGTCAAGGTTTCGTCGATCCCTTAGGTTTTTCATCCCAAGCATGTGCAAATGCTCAAGTGAGCATGTAATAAATTGGAAATATCTACAGGTGATGACCAAGGATGTTCAATACTGGAGTATTGAAGGGCCAAGGCATCATAAAAACTTATTATTATTATTATTATTATCATCGTTATTATTGTTGTTGTTGTTATTCAATCTAATTCCTCAACTGTCAAGCTAGTGTAGTGCTGTAATACCAGCCTGAATTGAGTAAGTTAAAATAAGGTAGTTAGACACTCTATGTCCATGATCATATCGTCATACCTTAAAAGATCTCTAGGTATCGTATGGATGGTTAGCAGGGCTATCTTGTCATATGCCTAGAAATTTTGCTTAGCCATCTCCCCATGAAGTTTGACCAAGTTACGAACAAGTCGTCGTTTAACTACAGTTGCCTTATCATGAAGCTCAATCGAGTGATGAATAAATGGTCATTCTACAACAACCGTGGCCATATAATCAAGATCTAAGCATCAAATGGATAATAATTCCCATGACTATCCTACCATGAAGTGAGGACATGAAGCAACAAACATGCTGTCACTCATCGATCTTTTCCATCACAAAGAAATGTGGTTGAGTATTGAATGGTCGATCATCTAAATAATAATTGACTTGCCCACGAAGCTCAGTCATGTTGGATAACGAATAGACTATAGTTTTTTAACGACCATCTCGCCATGAAACTTCAATGTATGATAAACAAATTGTCGAAGATCCATCCACTATTGGTCATTTAGCTAAAGAAATCCGCGACGAATATATAGTTGCCACATTGACTATACAATCATGAATCCTGCTGCATAAGAACAAATGTCCACTCCTTTTACATGAAGAATAGACGTCCACTCCTTCCTACGAATCACAATTGTCTTACATAGTGAAGCCTAGTTCAAAATGAACGGATTGTCAATTCCAATGACCATCCAGTTACAAAGTTAGTTAAGCAGTCGATTCATCTTTCATGCCTGAAAACCTTATGGCTAGACAAATTTTCATTAATTATCTTTTTTCTTCTTTTTTTCTTTTTCTTTTTCTTTTTCTTTTTCTTTTTTTACTTTTTCAGCTGAGCGTAATTAAAACTAATGTAATTAATCAATTTTTCCCTAGTTTTATTTTTTTAGTTATATTATTCCATTATTAAATGGCATAAAACAAATCACACACTTATTTTAAAATAAAGTACTTGCTCCACGGATAAAAAGAACTAATTAGAAGAATAAACTTTTTTGATCACAAATTGCTTTATTCTGCCTGATTGGTGGTTAAGTCAGGCAAATCTTTAGAGATTCGGCCCTAAGATGATTATTTTAATACCTATGCACACAAAGCTCACGAGGGGTTTAGTTCGAATTGAGCTAAGGGGTGTTTGTTTTCCTATTTACCACCATAAATTGTGGTAAATACGTAATAATCATCATTTCATCCTATTTGAAAATTAGTAAATCCTCCTCGCAATTGCACCTCGATTTTCGGGTTGCTTTTTTAAAAAACTGACAAGCATGTGTGGATGAAATCCATGGGTCCCATCATGATGTATGTGTCCAATCCACACCGTTCATCCATTTTATCGTATCATTTTAGGGTATGAACTAAACAATTTAAGTAGATTATAAGTTCAAATGGACCACACAATAGGAAAGGGGGGATAAAGAAGTCCAATGTTGAAAGGGAGACCATCCGTGGGTCTAGTAGTGATGTGTATTTGTGATCCAACTTGTTGATATGGTCACGCAGACATGGATGAAGTGAGAACACAAATATCAACTTGATCCAAAACTTCTGTGGCTCGAAAGAAGTTTTCAATGGTATTCGTTTAATTCCCCTATTTCTCGTGATGTGGTCCACTTGCGCTTTTGATGTACCTTAATTTCGGGCTCCATTGCTAAAATGAGCTGTTACAATGGATGGACGACATGGATCAGACACATACATCACAGTGGGCCCATCTTTTATTAAAAAAAAATTCATCTCAGTATCACTACCAAGTCAACCAAGTGTGAATGTGACAAAAGCAGCGGGATGTATTTCATGCTATAAATAATAATGATTTATTTATATTTATTTATCTCTATTTACACCGGTGAATAAGAAATCAAACAAGCGTGCCGCTCCTGACACACATACATGCATACATAACAAGTACAACCAATTTGAAATTGATGTAGAGCGAATCGCGGACAGTTTCATGGCCAAGATGGATCAGAAAAGGGCCGGTCGACGACAAAAGTGATCCGGAACGTCAGACCTTAGATTGGGCATATCTCACAATTCGGAATGAGTTATCAGGTGTAAAATATATAATTTTGGAGCTACTTTAGCCAACCAACCTCGCTACGCCGGGTTGCGCAACCTAGATTTGCGAAATACCCCTGGATCGACAGTCGTTTCTCTGTTTTAATTTCATTTTTACTATAAATAGTAAGTTTTAGTTTGATTATAGCTCTTCATCCGTCAGGCTTTAAGAGTTGTGTCCAACGTGAAAAGAGCTTAGAATAATTAGGAGAACGATTTGGTGAAGCCAAATAGGACACTTACTATTTTTGACCAAAAACCTCGCGCACTAGTAGACATCACGACCGTCTATAAATAGTAAGTCGCGGATTCTAGGAGTTTTAGTTGTAGTTTGATTCTGATTTCTTTCCCATTGCTTGGTACCCCTATTTAAAGGGTTGTGAACTCATTTTTATTAATTAATTAATCAATTTCAAATTTATTAGAATTTATTTCTATGTTCTACTTCCTTTCCTTGTGGATTCCAGAAGTCTCTGTGAGGAATCTAGAGAAGTTTCGTGGATTCGAAGTAGTTATCCTCATCGCGTTCATCCCTGCGTTAGAAACCAACACATTGCAATCATTCATTGTGATGGGCCTACCTGATTTGACTGGTGTGTGCAAATATTTTGTAGAGAGAGAGAGAGATAAAGTCAAGGTACTGTCCACTTGATGGACACAGTAGATGCACGTACATGCACCACAAAACATGGGCTCATAATTCAAAGAGTTCCTCATGCAACAGGTATAAGATAAGGCTCACTTTTACTTTCTGATTAGAGAAGACTTTGGGACATTTTTTTTTCTTTTTTCAAAGCCATCCAAATCCAATAAATCCACCAAACCAATGGTCTATGATCAATTAAGAAAGATAAAAACTGGGACCATAACTTGAATGATCTATTTTAAATCTGGATTATGCCAATGCCACATATGCAATCCACTTAATGTCTCAATTGCCTGTGTACTATCAGAAATCTATTTTGCAACCGCCTAGAGGGAAATTCCCTCTCCTGTTTTGACGAAGAGCTTTCTCCAGCCACGTGCCCCATCTACTGGTCACTACTTCTTCCACAGCTAACACCACATTTCAAAATCGTAATTTTATAACTGATTGGCCCGCCTGTTTGTATGTGTATACGGAAAAGGTATCGAAGTGGAATTACTTTTTAGTGTTGGAACGAGGTACTTATTTACAGGAGAAATTTGCGAGAATACGACCCATTTATGGCCCATTTAGGAGAGTAAGCCCACCTCATTTTTCATTGCGAGAATACGGCCTGAAAATGCCCCTGCTTTTTCCGCTGACGCTCCCCAAACTCCGAGTTGTACGAACGGTTCAAAAGATATCAAAGTTACATGGGCCCCACAGTTATGTATTTATTATATCCACAACGTTCATCCATATTTGGAGATCATTTCGGACCATTATCTTTAAAAAAAATCATATCCAAAGATCAACTGGACCACACCACAAAGAACAGAGAAAATTGATTTTCACCGTTAAAAATTTTGTAGGGCTCACCGTAACATTTATTTTCCATCCAATCTATTCATAAGGTCACAAAGACCAGGATGAAGAGGAAAAACAAGTTTCATAATGATCCAAAACTTCTGTGACCCCTAAAAGGGTTTCAATGGTAGACGTTCAATCATCCACAGCCTTTAACAGTGTGGTCCACTTGATAGCTAGATCTGTCTTATTTTTTGTCTCAAGCCTTAATACGAGTTCGCCAAAAATATGAACGGTTTGGATATAACACATACCTCATAATAGGACCCACAAAAAGCGGTGGGATTACACCAGCAAAAAAATTTAAAATAATAATAATAATGATATATAATAATCTAAAAGTCTATTGAAATGTACTTCGATATATTGAAGGTCTTTCGATATATCGAAAATGGTCCAGAACTGTCCAGTGAGTTTTCCTTAAAAATCCTACAATTTTCGATATATTGAAAGCCTTTCAATATATCGAAAAAGGTATTTTACCTTTAGCTACGGATTATAACCGTAGCCATAACTGTAGTTTGTACCAGTCTATAAAATTTTTTACTTATTTTTTTATTTTTTACATGGAGAAATTTATTCTACCTACAATTTTCTTTAATACATATTTTGTATAAATACGTATATATAGGCATATAAAATTTTTTTACCTCTTTTTTTTTTCATTTATTTCTTTAATCATTTAACAAGAATATCTTCTAAACCAAAATTAGTTACTTGACGTACCATTATGATTTTGGGGTAAGAGAAGCTACTTTAGCCAACTAACCTTGTTATTTTTCAAGATTCCATCAGGTCGATGGTCAAAAATCCATTTCATTCAAACCATGATCATTCCCATGCATTTCGCGATCAATTCACTTCAAACCATGATCATTCCCATGCATTTCACGGTCATCCCAAACAATTCCGTGTTAATTCACGGTCATTTCGAGGCATTTCATGGTCAATTCTCTTTACTTCATGGTCATTTGCATGCATTTTGCGGTCAATTCGCTTCAAACCATGACCATTCCCATGCATTTCACGGTCATCCCAAACAATTCTGTGTTGATTCACGGTCATTTCGAGGCATTTCACAGTCAATTCCCTTCACTTCACGGTTATTTGCATGCATTTCGCGGTCAATTCGCTTCAAACCATGATCATTCCCATGCATTTCACGGTCATACCAAACAATTCCGTGTTGATTCACGGTCATTTCGAGGCATTTCACGGTCAATTTCCTTCACTTCACGGTCAGTTGCATGCATTTTGCCGTCAATTCGCTTCAAACCATGATCATTCCCATGCATTTCACGGTCATCCCAAACAATTCCGTGTTGATTTACAGTCATTTCGAGGCATTTCACGGTCAATTCCCTTCACTTCACGGTCATTTGCATTCATTTCGCGGTCAATTCGCTTCAAACCATGACCATTCCCATGCATTTCACGGTCATCCTAAACAATTCCGTGTTGATTCACGGTCATTTCGAGGCATTTCACAGTCAATTTCCTTCACTTCACGGTCATTTTGTTGAGACTCAAATATTGTATAATTTTCCCCATTTATATCTTGGTTTTACGAAGATAAATCTGCTTAATATTCTATTTTACTCATGTATGTGTTGCAAGGTGAATTTAAGTGTTTGGATTGAAAAATGGTGCTAAAAGCATAATTTTGATGCTCGAGAATTACCAAGGAAAGAGATGGATCTTAGGAGACCAAGATTGAAGAATTCATATGCCAAAGATCCAAGAAAATCGAGTGAAAAATAAAGAAAATTGTAGATTTGAAGTGAAGAATGCTGAAATCAACCGAAAAAGTGTATTCTGAAGCTGTGAAGTCTATTTTGAGAAACTGCGCAGCAGAAAGTCTGTTTTAAATGAACTATGCAGCGAGAAGTCTGTTTTGAAAAAATACGTATATTTGAGGCGATTTCTAGGGTTTTTCAACTTTATACGAAAATTGGAGTTCCCTACTTATAAATAGGGGTTCCTAGGGCATTCTTAAACATTATTCAAGGCATCCCAAAGCAAAGTTTAGGGTTTTTAAAGAGTTTTTAGTTTTATTAAAGTTTTATAAGTTATTTTTTTAGATCTTTTCTATTTGCATTTTCTTTCTTTATTTCTTGTTGCTTTTTATTTCTGCAATTTAATTATGTTTTTCTAAGTTCCTTCTATCCCAAGCTAGAAAGAAAGCACATGGGTTTAATGTTTCTTTAAGATTATGATGATTGATTGTTTTAATGATGAGAAGAATGGTGTATGCATGTTATCTATTATTTAGGTTTTATTTTTTTATCCTCTTGTGAGATCCATATGTTTCCATCATATGAGATCCACATTGATGGATAGGCTTACCCTAGATCAATCAGATTTCCTAGATAGGAGATGTTCTCAACCTGTTATATTTATTTAATATTCATTATCTTATAGATATTGAATACTTAAAATCACTGACGCTTGAGAATATATGTCAATGGTGCAAATCCATAATTTTCTAATATTTTATATCATTTATTAAAATACTTAAACTGTTTTATTTTCCGACTAGGCTGACCATAGTGCTCAGATCCTAGTTGTGTTATCCAAGTCATCATGATTTTGGAACATTAACGTATGTGTGGAACTTTGAAGCTTGGGTGTTATTTTATTCAATTGAATTACATCCGTTCAAATATCCCAAAATCAAATCATCAGATTAATTTTTATTACTTAGTTTGTTTAGCATTTGATTTTTTTCCTCTCACAATTCATCTCCCTGTGGGATCGACCCTGTATTCACGGGATATTACTTACGAACCTCTGCACTTGGAGGCAAGCAATCAAGTTTTTGGCGCCGTTGAAGGGAGAGACTGAGAGAGATCAGATCTGTGCAAGATAGCTAAGGTAAGTTCTCTTCTAAACCCTCCAAAATTTCTATAGATTTTATTTATTTATTTATTTATTTTCTTTGAAAATAAATTCAGTTGGGTCTTTCAAGCACTAACTGTGACATAAGGTTGCCCTGTTTGAGATTTCATCACCCAAGTGCCATGGTTGTCCTACAGTTGTTGTTTGATCACAAAGATCATCCGCTGAATCTATTTTCCAGATTAGCATAGTTTAATTTCTACATTAGTTTTACTTTTATTTTATTTATTTGTTGATTTATTTTTTTGCTTTGTGGACTGAACCCTCATGGTCGGCTCTGCCGCCTGGGTTGTTGATTTATTTTTTTGCTTTGTGGACTGAACCCTCATGGTCGGCCTTGCCGCCTGGGTTGTTGATTTATTTTTTTGCTTTGTGGACTAAACCCTCTTGGTCGGCCTTGCCACCTGGGTTGTTGATTTAAGTTTTTATTTTTATTTTAAGTATCATACTTGCTAGTTTAATTAGTGGTATTTGTTGTGTGGTGTGGATGGTTTATGTCCCGTTGGAGTAGGGATCAAAACAATTGACTCTCCTCTGAAGGGGGACTAGTTCCAGGCCTTAATCATTCACTTAGAAGAGGCACTCAACATCACTTGGATTCCATGGCAAACCCAGTTGATAATCCAAATCCAAATCTACCATATCCAACTATAAATCAAAATAGAGAAAATCAATTTAATCCTCCTCTTGAGGATGAAAATGAAGTTCATAGGAATGTGTTAAACCAACCACGGATTTTACGTGAACATTTACACCCTGAGAGATCAACTTTACCATCTTGCATAGTGTTCCCTGATCACATAGGGAACATTGATTTTAAACCAGGTGTAATTCAATTAAGTCCTAAATTTCATGGCTTGGATTCTGAAAGCCCCTATTTGCACCTCAAGGACTTTGAGGAAGTAATTGCAACGTTACAAGTAAACAATGGTAATAGGGATATACTTAAGCTTAGGTTATTCTCATTTTCTCTAAAGGATCAGGCCAAAGCATGGCTCAACTCTCTAAGACCTAATACCATCACTTCATGGCAAGCTTTAAGTAGAGAATTTTTGAAAAAGTTCTTTCCCGAGCACAAAACAAATGCACTGAAACAAGAAATCATGTCATTCTCCCAAAAGGGGAATGAACTATTTTTTCAAGCTTGGGAGCGCTTCAAAGACATTCTAATTACTTGTCCACATCATGGTTATGAACCATGACATGTGATTGATGCATTCCAAAATGGGCTCACCATGGATACCCGTCAGTTCATAGAGATGATGTGTGGTGGAACCTTTCTTAACAAAGATCATAATGAGGCTTGGGATTTTCTAGATATGTTAGTAGAGAATACGCAGACATGGGATGTCTCTGCTAAATCAGACCAAACTAGATCCAGTCCTAGAGAGAAAGTGGGGATGTATATCCTAAGAGAGGAAGACAACTTTAATGCAAAATTCATTGCATTGGCTAGAAAGGTCGAAGCCTTGGAAATTAGGAAGGTTGATATGGTTAAAGCAAACACTTCCTTACGTAATTTTTGTAGCATTTGTGGTGGTATAGACCATGACACAAAGGATTATCCAATGATCTCAGTTGTACAAAATATCACGCATGAGCATGATCAAGCAAATGCTATAAATAACTACCAAAGGTCAGTTATGCAACCAATGGAAAACACGTATAATCCAAATTGGCGTAACCATCCTAATCTTAGTTGGAGGAATGGACCACAAATTAATGCGCCCAATGCACCTCAAATGCCTCCACAAAACAACTTCTTTGGGGCACCTAACAATGCACCATATGTGCCCCCGCCAAAGCGATCATATATGGAGGATGCATTGACCGCATTCATGAACTCTCAAGCTCAAATGAATCAGTCTCTAATCCAATCAAATCAGGAATTAAAGACAGCTGTGGCTAGGATTGAGACTCAACTAAATGCTAGGGAAAAGGGCACACTTCCTTTTTAACCTGTGCCAAACCCTAGAAACACACATTTCATTGGAGACTCAAATCCAAGTGAGCTATATCATGAACAAGCTAAGGCCATCATTACCTTGAAAAGTGGAAAAGAAGTCGATAACAAGATAATGCAACCGGTAGAAATATCGGAGGACGAGCCACTGTCTCAAGAAAATGATGAACCGGTTATGGTTCAAAAGCCGCAACAACAAAAGGATAAAGAGACTAAGTCATATGAGCCTCCAGTTCCATTCCCATCTAGACTTCGGAATCCGACTGTCCCCATGAAATATCAAGAGGTGTTGGATGTGCTCCAAAAGGTTACTGTCAATATTCCTCTACTTGATGCCATTAGACAAATTCCATCATATGCTAAATATCTCAAGGACTTGTGCACTGTAAAGAGGAAATTAAATGTGCACAAAAAGGCCTTCCTTACTGAGAAAGTGAGTGCTATCATTCAACAAAGGGTTGTACCCAAATACAAAGACCCGGGAAGTCCCACTATTTCTTGTGTTATTGGGAATTTCCAAATTGAGCATGCTTTACTAGATTTGGGTGCAAGTGTCAACTTAGTACCTTATTCAGTTTACAAACAAATGGGGTTAGGCGAGCTTAAACCAACCACGATTACACTCCAACTCGCTGACCGCTCCATTAAGGTACCAAGGAGAATTTTAGAGGACGTACTAGTCAAAGTGGAGAAATTCTACTTCCCTGTGGATTTTATTGTACTAGACACTGAACCATGTGTAAATGCTAGCGCTCAAGTTCCCATCATTTTAGGCCGCTCATTCCTAGCAACTTCAAATACAATCATAAATTGTAGGAATGGAATGATGAACTTGTTTTTTGGTAACATGACTCTAGAGTTAAATATTTTCAATCTATGTAAGCAGCCCATTGATAATAATGAAATCCATGAGTTGAATTTCATGGACTGCTTGATAGAAGAAGATGAATTGGAACCTAGTCTGACTAAGAAATTGATTCAAGTCATTGGGGACTTGAAAATTTTTGATTTAGAAAAAGTGCTTGCTGAAATTTGTGATGATAATGAGAGTACTACCACCCAGGACATTGGTATGTACCAATGGAGACTGCGCACTCAAATCCTATCTATAGAGGACTCGCGACCTCTACCATCACCAACCAATGTTCCAAAGTTTGATTTAAAATTACTACCAAATGAGCTTAAGTATGTATACTTAGGTGAAAATAAAACTTATCCTGTGGTGATCTCTTCATTTTTAAACAAGGATTAAGAGATTAAATTGTTGAATGTTCTAAGGGACCACAAAGGAGCCTTGGGCTGGACCATTTCTGACATCAAGGGTATAAATCCTTCCATATGCACCCATCGGATCCACCTTGATGAGGACGCTAAACCAATTAGACAACCTCAAAGGCGTCTCAATCCAAACATGATGGAAGTTGTAAAAAATGAGGTGATCAAATTATTAGATGTGGGAATCATCTACCCAATATCTGATAGTGTTTGGGTGAGTCCAACTCAAGTAGTCCCAAAGAAATCCGTAATAACTATTGTGCAGAATTCTAATAATGAACTCATACCAACACGTGTCACTACAGGTTGGCGTGTTTGCATTGACTATAGAAAATTGAACCAGGTCACAAAGAAGGATCATTTCCCTCTACCATTCATTGATCAAGTTTTAGAGAGGGTAGCAGGTCACTCCTTCTATAGTTTTCTTGATGGATATTCCGGATATAACCAAATAGAGATAGCCCCGGAAGACCAAGAGAAAACCACGTTCACTTGTCCATTTGGCACATTTGCTTTCAAACGGATGCCATTTGGATTGTGTAACGCTCCAGCAACTTTCCAACGGTGTATGTTAAGTATTTTTTCAAATATGGTTGGAAAGTTTCTTGAGGTTTTCATGGATGACTTCTCTGTATTTGGGAGTAGTTTTGAGGAATGCCTCAACAATTTATCTCTTGTCTTGTCTAGGTGTGAAGAGAAACACCTTGTCTTAAATTGGGAGAAATGTCATTTCATGGTTCAAAAGGGAATTGTTTTGGGCCATGTTATCTCCAAAAATGGAATCGAGGTAGATCGCTCAAAACTCGACATTATAGCTAATCTACCTATCCCCCGAACTATTAGAGATATTAGATCACTTATAGGGCATGCTGGTTTTTATAGAAGATTCATCAAGGACTTTAGTGTCATTACTAGACCCTTGACTAATCTTCTTCAAAAGGATGTTCCATTTAAGTGGACAGATGAGTGTGCAAATGCTTTTAATAAAATTAAATTATCCCTTACCACTGCACCTATCATGCGTCCACCAGATTGGACACTTCCCTTTGAACTAATGTGCGATGCAAGTGAATATGCCATAGGGACTGTTTTGGGCCAAAGGAAAGATAAACGGCCCTACGTTATTCACTATGCGAGTAGAACTCTAAACTCGGCCCAAGTAAACTACTCAACAACTGAAAAAGAGTTACTTGCAGTAGTTTTTGCTTTGGATAAGTTTAGGTCCTACTTGCTGGGATCTAAACTGGTCATTTTCACGGACCACTCGGCTTTAAAATATTTGTTGTCTAAGAAGGATACAAAGTCAAGACTTTTGAGATGGATCCTCCTACTCCAAGAATTTGATTTAGAGATAAAAGATAAGAAAGGAGTAGAAAACGTAGTGGCCGATCACCTTTCCAGATTGGTATTAGATGATTCCACTAAGGAGATGCATATCTAGGATACTTTTTCTGATGAATAATTATTTGCGATCTCCAAATTGCCTTAGTATGCGGATATAGTGAACTATCTTGTAACGAAAAAAATGCCATATCATTGGAAGTCACAAGATAGGAAGCGTTTTGAAACCGAGGTTAGGAACTTCTTCTGGGATGACCCGTATTTATATAAATATGGGACTGATCAAATTTTTAGACGTTGTGTCCCAGAGGATGAAGTTCAGAGTGTTATTTCTTTTTGCCACATGGAAGCATGTGGTGGCCATTTTTCTGCTAAGAAAACCACTGCAAAAATCCTGCAGTGTGGTTTTTACTGGCCCACCATGTTTAAAGACACTCATGCTTTCTGTGTTGCTTGTGATAGATGTCAAAGGTTGGGAAGAGTGTCCCGGCGCAACATGATGCCTTTATCCCCAATTTTACCATTGGAGATCTTTGATTGTTGGGGTATTGATATTATGGGCCCATTTCAATCTTCTTTTGGATTTCTTTATATATTGGTTGGTGTGGACTATATTTCAAAGTGGATTGAGGCAGTTCCAAGTAGGACCAATGACAACAAAGTGGTCATACGATTCCTCAAGGAAAATATTTTTTCTAGATTTGGAACTCCAAAGGCCATCATTAGTGATGGCGGGTCTCACTTTTGCAATAGGACATTTGAGGCTTTGATGAAGAAATATGGCATTAAGCATAAAGTGAGTACCCCATACCACCCACAAACGGGTGGGCAAGCTGAGATTTCTAATCGAGAAATAAAACACATTTTAGAGAAAACTATAAGGTCAGATAGGAAGGATTGGTCCCTCAGACTATCCGACGCTTTATGGGCTTATAGGACTGCTTATAAGACCCCGATTGGAATGTCTCCATACAGATTGGTGTATGGGAAGGCTTGCCACTTGCCTATGGAATTGGAACATAGAGCCTACTGGGTAATAAAGAAATTAAACTTTGATATGGATCAAGCAAGTGGACAAAGGAAATTAGAGTTAAATGAATTAGAGGAGCTGAGAAGAGACTCCTATGAAAATTCTAAAATCTACAAAGAGAGGACCAAAGCTTTTCATGACAAAAATATCCTGAGGAAGAATTTTGAACCTCAGCAAAAGGTCCTATTGTACAATTACCGTCTCCAGTTCTTTCCGGAAAAGTTAAGATCAAGATGGACAGGCCCCTTTATTGTGAAGAATGTTTATACTCATGGGGTTGTTGAAATTGAGAATCCACGTAATGGTAATGTGTACAAAGTTAATGGTCAGAGATTGAAGCCTTATGTGGAAAACTTTCATTTGGGAGAGGAGTCCTTCCCTCTTCATGAGCCAGAATATTCAGATTGATGCTCCTAGTCTGACGGAGCATTTGTGTAGTATCACATTCAATTTTTTTAGTGTCACCTAGCAGGTGAGTTTTTTATGGTAGGTACTATCCACCCTTTCTTTTATTTTTATTGTTTTCTGCATTACATTATCATTACATTGGGGACAATGTAGATTTTAGGTTGGGGGGTGTGGATAGTCATCCATGTGATTTTTTATTTTTATTTTTTATTGTTTATTTTTTTTTTGTTTCAGTTTATTTTATTATTTTTAGGTTTAATTTTATTTTTTTAGGTTTATGGAAAAAAAAAATTTCACCATTTTCAAAATAATATTTTTATATACAAGAATGTCAACATGATATTATGCGAATTTCAAAGGCAAAGTTAATATTTATTTTAGGTTAATAGTAGTCAGAATTCTAATAACTGAAAATTATATACTTGAGTTCAATTATCTAATCACTAGTTTAAAGTGAGTTGTAATTTGATGTACTAAATTCACAATACACCCTAGCTAACTAAGTGAGGAATATGATATGTGAACTAGAATAACAACTTTTGATTCAAACAAGGTTGAATGAACTAGTATCATTGATATATGCTTAAAAAAAATACTGAAGAAAAAAAAAGTAATGGAAAAAAAGAAATTTTTATTATAGAGCATGAATGCAATGACCATAACAATCGTGTCAGTAATCCGGAGTAAGGATACCTAAGTATCCATTACTGTTACCATTACAAGTACGATACCTTAGGTTATGAAGCAAACCCGGTGGGAATCTTCATCTAAGGGTGGTCTATAATAATGAGGATATGATGATAAAAGAAGAAAATGAGATAACTACAGATTTCATACTCTTGGAATGATTGAAAGGAGTTAGGATAGAGAACATACATATTTCTCAAAGTTAGACTAGTGTCTCAAAGTTAACTATTCTAAGGATATTGGATCATAACTATTCTAAATTTTGATTAGGTCTCTGAACTATCAAGGATGTAATGGATTAGGAAATTGAGATTCTAACTAACTTCAGATTTAGGGTAAATATTGTTTTGTTTTGGAATTCATATGATGAATGGAGGCATAATTGTATAAATTTCTGAGCGTTAAGCTATTTTTCATGTTTTCAATGTTTGTGGGTAACATTTCTGGGAACCTTTACGAGACTATAACTCGTCCACTAGGGGAAACCTAGGGGTTTAAAGGCTTGTTGCATATGCTAAATGCAATCGAGATTACCTACGAAAGTGGTATAGTTAGAATTTTTTTCATTTTAATTTTGTTTCTAAAATTAGTTATTATTATTATTATTATTATTATTATTATTTCGCTTATTTTGCTCGGGACTAGCAAAATGCTGGTTGGGGGGTATGTTGAGACTCAAATATTGTATAATTTTTTCCATTTATATCTTGGTTTTACGAAGATAAATCCGCTTAATATTCTATTTTACTCATGTATGTGTTGTAAGGTGAATTTAAGTGTTTGGATTAAAAAATGGTGTTAAAAGCATAATTTTGATGCTCGAGAATTACCAAGGAAAGAGATGGATCTTAGGAGACCAAGATTGAAGAATTCACATGCCAAAGATCCAAGAAAATCGAGTGAAGAATAAAGAAAATTGAAGATTTGAAGTGAAGAGTGCTGAAATCGACCGAAAAAGTGTATTCTGAAGCTGTGAAGTCTATTTTGAGAAACTGCGCAGCAGAAAATCTGTTTTAAATGAACTATGCAGCGAGAAGTCTATTTTGAAAAAATACGTATATTTGAGGCAATTTCTAGGGTTTTTCAACTTTATATGAAAATTGGAGTTCCCTACTTATAAATAGGGGTTCCTAGGGCATTCTTAAACATTATTCAAGGCATCCCAAAGCAAAGTTTATGGTTTTTAAAGAGTTTTTAGTTTTATTAAAGTTTTATAAGTTATATTTTTAGATCTTTTCTATTTGCATTTTCTTTCTTTATTTCTTGTTGCTTTTTATTTCTGCAATTTAATTATGTTTTTCTAAGTTCCTTCTATCCCAAGCTAGAAGGGAAGCACATGGGTTTAATGTTTCTTTAAGATTATGATGATTGATTGTTTTAATGATGAGAAGAATGATGTATGCATGTTATCTATTATTTAGGTTTTATTTTTTTATCCTCTTGTGAGATCCATATGTTTCCATCATATGAGATCCACATTGATGGATAGGCTTACCCTAGATCAATCAGATTTCTAGATAGGAGATGTTCTTAACTCCGTTATATTTATTTAATATTCATTATCTTATAGATATTGAATACTTAAAATCAACTTGACGCTTGAGAATATATGTCAATGGTGCAAATCCATAATTTTCTAATATTTTATATCATTTATTAAAATACTTATATCTGTTTTATTTTCCGCCTAGGCTGACCATAGTGCTCAGATCCTAGTTGTGTTATCCAAGTCATCATGATTTTGGAACATTAACGTATGTGTGGAACTTTGAAGCTTGGGTGTTATTTTATTCAATTGAATTACATCCGTTCAAATATCCCAAAATTAAATCATCAGATTAATTTTTATTACTTAGTTTGTTTAGCATTTGATTTTTTTCCTCTCACAATTCATCTCCCTGTGGGATCGACCTTGTATTCACGGGATATTACTTAAGAACCTCTGCACTTGGAGGTAAGCAATCACATTTGCATGCATTTCACGGTCAATTCACTTCAAACCATGATCATTCCCATGCATTTCACGGTCATCCCAAACAATTCCGTGTTGATTCACGGTCATTTCAAGGCATTTCACGGTCAATTCCCTTCACTTCACGGTCATTTGCATGCATTTCGCGGTCAATTCGCTTCAAACCATGATCATTCCCATGCATTTCACGGTCATCCCAAACAATTTCGTGTTGATTCACGGTCATTTCGAGGCATTTCACGGTCAATTCCCTTCACTTCACGGTCATTTGCATGCATTTCACGGTCAATTCGCTTCAAACCATGATCATTCACATGCATTTTACGGTCATACCAAACAATTTCGTGTTGATTCACGGTCATTTCCATGCATTTCACGATCAATTCCCTTCACTTCATGATCATTTATGCATTTCATCAATTCCCTTTCACGGTCATTTCCATGCATTTCATGGCCAATTCGCCTCACTTCACAGTCATTTCCATGCATATCACGGTCATTCCCGCCTATTCCGTGTTGATTCATGGTCATTTCGGCACAATTCACGATCATGCCCCTTCACTTCACAGTCATTTTCGCGCATTTCGCGGTCCAATCGCTTCACTTCACGATCATTTCCATGCATTTCACGGTCATTCCCGCATATTCCGTGTTGATTCACGGTTATTTCGACGCATTTCACGGTCATACCCCTTCACTTCACGGTCATTTCGACGCATTTTACGGTCAATTCGCTTCACTTCACGATCATTTCCATGCATATCATGGTTATTCCCATATATTCCGTGTTGATTCACGGTCATTTCGACGCATTTCACGGTCATACCCCTTCACTTCACGGTCATTTCCGCGCATTTGACGGTCAATTCGCTTCACTTCACGATCATTTTCATGCATTTCACGATCAATCCCGCATATTCCATGTTGATTTACGGTCATTTCGACACATTTCACGGTCATACCACTTCACTTCACAGTCATTTTCGCGCATTTCACGGTCAATTCGCTTCATTTCACGATCATTTTCATGCATTTCACGGTCATTGACCATTTCACGCGTACCCCTTATGTGTTGATTCACTTCGGTCATTTCACGACGCATTTCACGGTCATACCCCTTCGTGTTTATTACGGTCATTTCACGCATTGATTCACTTCACGGTCATGCATTTGCGGTAAATTCACTTCACGGTCATTTCCATGCATATCATGGTCATTCCCGCCTATTCCGTGTTTATTCACGGTCATTTCGGCGCATTTCACGGTCAATTCCCTTCATTTCACGGTCATTTTCATGCATTTCACGGTAAATTTACTTCACTTCACGGTCATTTCGACGCATATCACGGTCATTCCCGCCCATTCCGTGTTGATTCACGGTCATTTCGGCACATTTCACGGTCAATTCCCTTCATTTCACGGTCCTTTCCATGCATTTCACGGTCAATTCGCTTCACTTCACGGTCATTTCCTAAACCCTAAACCCTAAACCCTAAACCTAAAACTAAACCTATAACATTAACCTAAACCTTTAACCTAAACTTATAACCTTAACCTAAACCTATTCTCAAATCCCAAAACCTAAACCTTTAACCTATAACCTAAACTTAAACCTTTAACCTATAACCTATAACCTAAACCTATAACCTTTAACCTATAACCTAAACTTAAACCTTAACCTATTCTAAATTCCCTAAATCTATAACCTAAACCTAAACCTGAACCTTAGCCATTTCACGGTCAATTCACTTCACTTCACGATCTTGTCCATGCATATCACGGTCATTCCCACATATTCCGTGTTGATTCACGGTCATTTCAACTCATTTCACGGTCATACCCCTTCACTTCACGGTCATTTCTGCGCATTTCACGGTCAACTCGCTTCACTTCACGATCATTTCCATGCATTTCACTGTCATTCCTGAATATTCCGTGTCGATTCACGATCATTTCGACTCATTTCACGGTCATACCCCTTCACTTCACGGTCATTTCACCGCATTCCACGATCAATTCGTTGAAATGACCGTGAATCAACACGGAATAGGCGGGAATGACCGTGAAATGCATGAAAATGATCATGAAGTGAAGCGAATTGACCGTGAAATGAAGGGGCATGACCATGTTGATTCAAGGTCATTTCGACGCATTTCGCGGTCATGCCTCTTCACTTCACCCCCATTTCCCTAAACCTTAATATACACCCTAACCTAAACCTATTTTTATAACCTAAACCTATTCTTAAATCCCAAAACCTATAACCTAAACCTAAACTTAACATAAACCTATAACCTATAACCTAAACCGAAACCTATAACCTTAAACCCAAACACAAACCCAAACCCGAACCCGAACCCGAATTCCTAAACTTAAATCTATACTTATAACCTAAACCTATTCTCAAATTCCAAAACCTATAACTACAACCTAAACCTTAACCTAAACCTATAACCTATAATAAACATATAACCTAAACTCAATTCCCTAAACCTTAACCTACAACCTAACCTAAACCTATACTTATAACCTAAACCTATTCTCAAATCTAAATCTACAACCTAAACCTAAAACTAAACCTATAACATTAACCTAAACCTTTAACCTAAACTTATAACCTTAACCTATTCATATTCTCAAATCCCAAAACATAAACCTTTAACCTATAACCTAAACCTAAACCTTTAACTTATAACCTAAACGTATAAGCTATAACCTAATCCCAAACCTAAACCTATAACCTGTAACCTATAACCTAAACCTAAACCTTAACCTATTCTCAATTCCTTAAATCTATAACCTATAATCTATAACATAAACCTAAACCTAAACCTTAGCCTAAACCTAAACCTAAACCTTAACCTATAACCTATAACCTATAACCTATAACCTATAATCTAAACCTATTCTTAAATCCCTAAACCTGAAATGCACAGAAATGATAGTGAAGTGAAGCGAATTGACCGTGAAATGCACAGAAATGATCGTGAAGTGAAGCGAATTGACCGTGAAGTGAATGAAATGGATTTTCAACCATCGACCTGATGGAATCTTGAAAAATAACCAGGTTGGTTGGCTAAAGTAGCTTCTCCTACCCCAAACCCTAAACCCTAAACCCTAAACCCTAAACCCTAAACCCTAATCTTGAAAAATAACCAGGTTAGTTGGCTAAAGTAGCTTCTCCTACCCCAGGTTGGTTGGCTAAAATCTTCAAGTAACTAATTTTGGTTTAGAAGATATTCTTGTTAAATGAATAAAGAAAAAAATGAAAAAAAAAGAGAAAAAATTTTATATGCTTATATATACATATTTATATAAATATGTATTAGAGAAAATTATAGGTAGAATGAAGTTCTCCATGTAAAAAAATAAAAAAATAAAAAATAAAAAATAAATAAATAAATAAATAATAAATAAAAAATTCACAGGCTGGCACAGACTACAGTTATGGCTACGGTTATAATCCGTAGCTATAGCTTTCGATGCCATCGATGACATCGAACACTAATCGATGACATCGAGCTTAAGTTGTCGATAACATCGAAGGTCTTTCGATATGTACTTCGATATATCGACTATCTGTCGATTAATCGAAAAAGGTCCAAAACTGTCCAGCGAGTTTGCCTCAAAAATCCTGCAATTTTCGATTAATCGAATGTCTTTCGATTAATCGAAAAAGGTATTTTTTATCATTAGCTACGGATTATAACCGTAGCCATAACTGTAGTCTGTACCACTCTATGAAATTTTTTATTATTTTTATTTTTATTTTATTTTATACATGGAGAACTTTATTCTACCTACAATTTTCTCAAATACATATTTATATAAATATGTATATATAAGCATATAAAAAAAAAATTCTCTCTTTTTTTCATTTTTTTCTTTATTCATTTAAAAAGAATATCTTCTAAACCAAACTTAGATACTTGATTTACCCTATATGATTTTGGGGTAGGAGAAGCTACTTTAGCCAACTAACCTAGTTATTTTCAAAGATTCTATCAGGTCGATATTCTCAATTTAAGATGGTGGCCCACCTCCTCCACCAGATGATGAAACTAGCCTTCTCTCTATTGACTCATCAAATGACATATCCTCGCGTCTGTCATCATCTCATACCCCATTGTTCATGCAGATTAAGTCTTTCGAATGGTGGATGGTGGTCCATCTCCACTTCAAATCCTTCACCTGATGATGACACAAACCATTTCTCTATTGACCGATGCAATATCACATCCTCCAGTCCATTATCATATTCTTCTTCGAGCCCTTCGATCAATGGAGATTCTTTACCAGATGATGATGAACAGTCATTCTCGATTGACCCATACAACAATACGCCCTCCATCTTATCACCATCTCCTCCCCCTTCTTCATTTAAATCGAGTTTCTCGATCAGCGAATGGTGGCCCACCTCCTCCACTTGAAACCCTTCCTCAGGCAATGAGATTTTGGTTGGTAGTTAAAAAGTCTATAACTGGACTAGGGGTTAGGATCATCGTACTTGAGACATCTGCAGAAGGAACCGCTGGAATTGTCATCTAGAAGTCATGAGCATGGTGAAAATTATAGATCGCTGCCTAAATGAACGACAAATGAAGACTAAAAACTGCTACAGAGAAAAGTCATTCCCATATTCATTGACAAACCACCTTAGGTGGTGCAGAAACTAGAGTGAAACCCTCGACAACCAGTGACACCACCTCCCAATTCGGTGAAATTCCTCACGTCATCGGAAGTGAAGAGAATTGATCGTGAAATGCATGGAAATGGCCGTGAAGTGAAGAGAATTGATTGTGAAATGCTTGAAAATGGCCATGAAGTGAAGTGAATTGACCGTGAAGTGCGTCGAAATGACCGTGAATGTAAATGGAATTGCTGGATATGATCGTGAAATGCATGGAAATGGCCGTGAAGTGAAGAGAATTGACCGTGAAGTCCTTCGAAATGGCCGTGAAGTGAAGTGAATTGACCGTGAAGAACGTCGAATTGACCGTGAATGAACACGGAATCGCCGAGAATGACCGTGAAATGCTTGGAAATGACCGTGAAGTGAAGTGAATTGACTGTGAAATGCATGCAAATGACCGTGAAGTGAAAGGAATTGACCGTGAAATGCCTTGAAATGACCGTGAATCAACACGGAATTGTTTGGGATGACTGTGAAATGCATGGGAATGATCATGGTTTGAAGCGAATTGACCGCGAAATGCATGCAAATGACCGTGAAGTGAAGGGAATTGACCGTGAAATGCCTCGAAATGACCGTGAATCAACATGGAATTGTTTGTGATGACCATGAAATGCATGGGAATTATCATGGTTTGAAGCGAATTGACTGCGAAATGCATGCAAATAACCGTGAAGTGAAGGGAATTGACCGTGAAATGCCTCGAAATGACCGTGAATCAACACGGAATTGTTTGGGATGACCGTGAAATGCATGGGAATGATCATGGTTTGAAGCGAATTGACCGCAAAATGCATGCAACTGACCGTGAAGTGAAGGGAATTGACTGTGAAATGCCTCGAAATGACCGTGAATCAACACGGAATTGTTTGGTATGACCGTGAAATGCATGGGAATGATCATGGTTTGAAGCGAATTGACCGCGAAATGCATGCAAATGACCGTGAAGTGAAGGGAATTGACCGTGAAATGCCTCGAAATGACCATGAATCAACATGGAATTGTTTGGGATGACTGTGAAATGCATGGGAATGATCATGGTTTGAAGCAAATTGATCACGAAATGCATACAAATGACCGTGAAGTGAAGGGAATTGACCGTGAAATGTCTCGAAATGACCGTGAATTAACACGGAATTGTTTGAGATGACCGTGAAATGCATGAGAATGATCATGGTTTGAAGCGAATTGACCGCGAAATGCATGGGAATGATCATGGTTTGAATGAAATGGATTTTTGACCATCGACCTGATGGAATCTTGGAAAATAACAAGGTTAGTTGGCTAAAGTAGCTTCTCCTACCCTAAAATCATATATGGTACGTCAAGTAACTAATTTTGGTTTAGAAGATATTCTTGTTAAATGATTAAAGAAATAAATGAAAAAAAAGAGGGAATTTTTTTTTTATATGCTTATATATACGTATTTATATAAATATGTATTAAAGAAAATTGTAGGTAGAATAAATTTCTCCATGTAAAAATAAATAAATAAATAAATAAATAAATAATTTCATAGACCGGCACAAACTACAGTTATGGCTATGGTTATAATCCATAAGTAAAATACCTTTTTCAATATTCGTAAGACTTTGGATATATCGAAAATTGTAGGATTTTTGAGGAAATCTCACTGGACAGTTTTAGACCATTTTCGATATATGGAAAGACCTCGATGTATGCATCGAAGTACATTTCAATAGACTTTTGGGTTATTATTTATTATTTATTATTATTATTATTATTATTATTATTTTAAAATTTTTTGCTGCTGTAATCCCACTACTTTTTGTGGGTCCTATTATGAGGTATGTGTTATATCCAAACTGTCCATATTTTTGGCGAACTCGTATTAAGGCTTGAGACGAAAAATAAGACAGATCTAGCTATCAAGTAGACCACACTGTTAAAGGCTGTGGATGATTGGACGTCTACCATTGAAATCCTTTTAGGGGTCACGGAAGTTTTAGATCATTATGAAACTTGTTTTTCCTCTTCATCCTGGTCTTTGTGACCTTATGAATAGATTGGATGGAAAATAAATGTTACGGTGGGCCCTACAAGATTTTTAATGGTGAAAATCAATTTTCTGCTGTTCTTTGTGGTGTGGTCCAATTGATCTTTGGATATGATTTTTTTTTTTTAGATAATGGTCCGAAATGATCTCGAAATATGGATGAACGTTGTGGATATAATAAATACATGTGGGGTCGCATTTTCGACCTTTGGAAAGGCGTCCGTACAGCTGGGGCGTATTCTCGCAATGAAAAATGAGGTGGGCTTTTCTCCTAAATGGGCTATAAATGGGTCGTATTCTCGCAAATTTACTCAGGATATGAAAAATCAAACAGGTCCAAAACATCTCAAAGCACTTGGTGGGCCCACCAGAGTTTTGGAATGGCTCGATCCTTCATTCAAGCGAGACACAATGGATGGGTTGGATGTCCGATCCTCATCTTTGGGCCATAAACAATTAATAATGTTTAAGTGAGTGGCATCCACTCTCACTCGTTGTCTTATTGTGGCCCACCTAACTGATAGATTAGCCTGATTTTTAGGCCCATGGACCACCATGGAAAGGTGCATCTGATTGATGGGATAGATGACCCACACATAAGAGTGGGCCCCACAGCTTGAACTCATGGGCAGGTCGACCTCATAGGGAAGAGGATTTCGGTAAGAACGAATGTGTGGCCGACCGTGATGTTTGTGAGAAATCCATCCTGTCCATCCATTATGCGAGATCATTTTAAAACTGAACCGGATCAAAGAGTCAAGTGGGCCACACAATAGAAAAACTGGGGGAAGAAATTCCTACCATTGAAACCTTCATGGGCTCCCACCTTGATTTCCATGACATCCAAACGGTTTTTAAGGTTATATTCCCACTGGGATGAACTGAAAGCACCTGCCGAATGTTTCAAGGGTGGTTGCTGAATCCCCCGTTTTAAGAGAAAATCCGACTGTACGACGCATTTATGGCCCATTTCCGAGACGAAGACCACCTCATTTTACCTTCCAAGAATAAGCCCCAGCTGTACGGACGCCTTCCCAAAGGTCGAAAATGCCCCTGCTTTTCCTTCCGCAAGAGATCGGCCGCTGACGCTCCTCGAACTCCGAGTTGCACGAACGGTTCAAAAGATATCAAAGTTACATGGCCCCACAGTTATGTATTTATTATATCCACAACGTTCATCCATATTTCGAGATCATTTCGGAGCATTATCGAAATAAAAAAAACTCATACCCAAAGATCAACGGGACCACACCACAAAGAGCAGCAGAAAATTGATTTTCACCGTTGAAACTTTTGTAGGGCCCACCATAACATTTAGTTTTCATCCAATCTATTCATAAGGTCACAAAGACCTGGATGAAGAGGAAAAACAAATTTCATAATGATCTAAAACTTCTGTGACCCTAAAAGGGTTTCAATGGTAGACGTTCAATCCTCCACTGCCTTTTACAGTGTGGTCCATTTGATAGCTAAATCTGTCTTATTTTTTGTCTCAAGACTTAATACGAGTTCGCCAAATAGATGGACGGTTTGGATATAACACATACCTCATAAAAGGACCCACAAAGGCGGTGGGGATTACAACAGGTAAAAAAAGAAGCGTGCAACATATGTCTACGGATTATAACCGTAGCCATAACCACACAGCCCATGCTTTTCTATATGTCCTTTGCTATGTATCGAAGGCCTTTCGATATGTACTTCGACGTATCGAAGGTATTTTGATATGATCGAAAAAGGTCCAGAACTGTGTATCGAAGCTATAGCGACGGATAATAGCCGTAGCCATAACTGTAGTCTGTAAAAGTCTATGCAAATTTTTTATTTATTTATTTTTATTTTTTACATGGAGAACTTTATTCTACCTACAATTTTCTCTAATACATATTTCTATAAATATGTATATACATATTTCTATAAATATGTATATGTAAGCATATAAAAATATTTTCTCCTCTTTTTTTCATTTCTTTCTTTCTTCATTTAACAAGAATATTTTCTAAACCAAAATTAGTTACTTGCGTACCATATATGATTCCATTAGGTCGATGGTTGAAAATCCATTTCATTCACTTAACAGACAATTTCAATCAGTTTGCGGTCATTTCTATACACTTCACGACCATTTCCATGCACTTTGTGGTCAATTCACTTCACTTCACCATCATTTCCGTGCATTTCACGGTCATTTCGGGCGATTCCGTGTACATTCACGGTCAATTCGATGCACTTCACGGTCAATTCACTTCACTTCACGGCCATTTCCATGCACTTCGCGGTAAATTCACTTCACTTCACCATCATTTCCGTGCATTTCACGGTCATTCCCGGCGATTATGTGTTCATTCACAGTCAATTTGACGCACTTCACGGTCAATTCACTTCACTTCACGGCCATTTCCACGCACTTCGTGGTCAATTCCCTTCACTTCACCGTCATTTCCATGCATTTCACGGTCATTCCCGGCGATTCTGTGTTCATTCACGGTCAATTCGATGCACTTCACAGTCAATTCACTTCACTTCACGGCCATTTCCACACACTTCGCGGTCAATTCCCTTTACTTCACCGTCATTTTCATGCATTTCACGATCATTCCCGGCGGTTCTGTGTTCATTCACGGTCAATTAGACGCACTTCACGGTCAATTAACTTCACTTCACGGCCATTTCCATGCACTTCGCGGTCAATTCACTTCACTTCACCATCATTTCCGTGCATTTCACGGTCATTCCCGGTGATTCGGTGTTCATTCACGGTCAATTCGACGCACTTCACGGTCAATTCACTTCACTTCACGGCCATTTCCACACACTTCGCGGTCAATTCCCTTCACTTCACCGTCATTTCAATGCATTTATTGGTCATTCCTGGCGATACCGTGTTCATTCACGGTCAATTTGATGCACTTCACGATCAATTCAATTCACTTCACGGCCATTTCCACGCACTTCGCGGTCAATACCCTTCACTTCACCATCATTTCCATGCATTTCACAGTCATTCTGGGCGATTCCGTGTTCATTCATGGTCAATTTGAAGCACTTAGCGGTCAATTCACTTTACTTCATGGCCATTTCCATGCACTTGACGGTCAATTCACTTCACTTCACCATCATTTCCCTACATTTCACGGTCATTCCCGGCGATTCCGTGTTCATTCACGGTCAACTCGACGCACTTCACGGTCAATTCACTTCACTTCACGGCCATTTCCACGCACTTCGCGGTCAATTCACTTCACTTCACCGTCATTTCCATGCATTTCATGGCCATTCTCGGCGATTCCATGTTCATTCACGGTCAATTCGATGCAGTTCACAGTCAATTCACTTCACTTCACGGCCATTTCCACGCACTTCGCGGTCAATTCCCTTCACTTCACCGTCATTTCCATGCATTTCATTGCCATTCCCGGCAATTTCGTGTTCATTCACGATCAATTCGACGCACTTCACGGTCAATTCACTTCACTTCACAGCCATTTCCATGCACTTCGCGGCCAATTCCCTTCACTTCACCGTCATTTCCATGCATTTCACGGTCATTCCCGGTGATTCCGTGTTCATTCACGGTCAGTTCGATGCATTTCACAGTCAATTCACTTCACTTCACGGCCATTTCCACGCACTTTGCGGTCAATTCCCTTCACTTCGTCATCATTTCCGTGCATTTAACGTCATTCCCGGCGATTCCGTGTTCATTCATGGACAATTCGACGCTCTTCACGGTCAATTCACTTCACTTCACGGCCATTTCCACGCACTTCGCGGCAATTACCTTCACTTCACCGCCATTTCCATGCATTTCACGGTCATTCCCGGCCATTCCGTGTTCATTCATGGTCAATTCGACGCACTTCACGGTCAATTCACTTCACTTCACGGCCATTTCCATGCACTTCGCGGTCAATTCACTTCACTTCACCATCATTTCCGTGCATTTCACGGTCATTCCCTACTATTCTGTGTTCATTCACAGTCAATTCGATGCACTTAAAGGTCAATTCACTTCACTTCACGACCATTTCCATGCACTTTGCAGTCAATTCACTTCACTTCACTATCATTTCCGTGCATTTCACGATCTTTCCCGGTGATTCCGTGTTCATTCCCGGTCAATTTGACGCACTTCACGGTCAATTCACTTCACTTCACGGCCATTTCCACGCTCTTCGCGGTCAATTCACTTCACTTCACCGTCATTTCCATGCATTTCCTGGCCATTCCCGGCGATTCCGTGTTCATTCACGGTCAATTCGACGCACTTCACGGTCAATTCACTTCACTTCACGGCCATTTCCACGCACTTAGCGGTCAATTCTCTTCACTTCACCGTCATTTCCATGCATTTCATGGCCATTCCCGGCAATTCGGGGTTCATTCACGATCAATTCGACGAACTTCACGGTCAATTCACTTTGCTTCACGGCCTTTTCCATGCACTTCACGGTCAATTAACTTCACTCCACCATCATTTTCGTGCATTTCACGGTCATTCCCGGCAATTCCGTGTTCATTCACGGTCAATTCACTTCACCGCACAGCCATTTTCACGCACTTCAGAGTCAATTCCCTTCACTTCACCGTCATTTCCATGCATTTCATGGTCATTCCGTGCGATTACGTGTTCATTCACGGTATATTTGACACACTTCACGGTCAATTCACTTCACTTCATAGCCATTTCCATGCACTTCGTGGTCAATTCACTTCACTTCACCATCATTTCCGTGCATTTCACGGTCATTCCTGGCGATTCGGTGTTCATTCATGGTCAATTTGGCGCACTTCACGGTCAATTCACTTCACTTCACGGCCATTTCCATGCACTTCGCGATCAATTCCCTTCACTTCACCGTCATTTCCATGCATTTCATGGTCATTCTAGGCGATTCTGTGTTCATTCACAGTCAATTTGACGCACTTAACGATCAATTCACTTCACTTCATGGCCATTTCCACAAACTTCGCGGTCAATTCCCTTCACTTCACCATGATTTCCATGCATTTCACGGTCATTCTCGGCGATTTTGTGTTCATTCACGGTCAATTCAACGCACTTAACGGTCAATTCACTTCACTTCACGACCATTTCCATGCACTTCGCGGTCAATTCACTTCACTTCACCATCATTTTCGTGCTTTTCACGGTCATTCCCGGCGATTCCGTGTTCACTCACGGTCAATTCGATGCACTTCACGGTCAATTCACTTCACTTCACGGCCATTTTGACGCACTTCGCGGTCAATTCACTTTGCTTCACCATCATTTGCATGCATTTCACGGTCATTCTCGACATTTCCGTGCTCATTCACGGTCAATTCTGTCACGCCCCAAACCCAGAAATCGGATTCACAGGAATCCAGATCGCTGAATCCGGTGCCGACAACCTCCGTAGTACTCCATTCTTGGCTCCTAGCGTCCATACGCCAGATTCCGATCCTGGGATCCTACAAGGAGGATGTTTTTTGTACATTTAACTTGCAATAAGCATAACCACAAGATTACCCATTTCACAAAGGCAACATCATCATCACATATCCACTAATATAATCAGTTGAGTACAGTGCTGAAAAGAAATACATAAATAAAAATCAAGCTTCAGAAGACCGCTGTACGCTCCAAGCTCAACAATGCTGCAACCTAACATCACCTGCACGCATCTATCGTGCATAAGCTTATAGAAAGCTTAGAGGGTGGTGTAAGTGTGTGCACAAGGTAAGTGCCAAGTAAGCAATATCAGAGTAATCAGAGTAAGCGGGAAAACTAACAAGCCCATAAATCATACAATATCAGAAATAAACAGAAATACTGACAATAACATGAATTATCCGAGTAAACAACCTTATTAACAAGGTCATAAATCATACGATAACAGAGTAAGCAAAAATACAGACAAGTCCATGAGTCAATCAATATCAGAATACGCATTATAGAACATCTATGCAAATGAGGAGTCATAAAGAGCCAAACATCAGATGCTAAGGATGCGATGCAGTACGCAATTCCTGATGAGTGCACGAATACCGTCAGTCGTATCTAGACCGTATAAACGCATAAACATAGTAACCCGGAATGCCATATGCAGTAGATGTAATGCGCTATGCGGTGCGAATGGAATGACCATGCTGGAGTGTGAAGTCGGGATGATAGTACGTAGTATCGCAGGCTATGGGGTCCATCACAAGGGCCTTCTATCCAAACCAGTCCCATACCTAAATTTGGATAGTCAGACTCAATGTGGTAAACTCCTGATCTCAGGTTAGTCGCGCGCCCCAACCGAAATCCTTGCCATAACGAAGGCACACAACAATTAGTTGCGCACCACCAGCCCGAGTGGATAGTGAATGAATGAATAAACGAGCATGTAACTCCTGCTCAATAAGTCCACATATCAGTATAGTTCATCTCTGGGATCATCACCGGGGTTTAGTACACTCCAAATGGCACTGCCGCTCTCCCAGCCGCACAGTCCAAGTGAGCGTAAGAAACCTCACTATCCGTCTGGCCAATAGTCTGCCAATACCTATCCGGCACGTCGATAGTGGACCCATTCCTCGAGTGCGGTCGACTCACCAAGCAATGCCCCCTGCGCTCGAGCTGGTAAGGCCACACCCCCTCCCAACTGACCACGACACAGTGGGAGATGGGGCCTCCTGGTATTCGGCACTCTGGCGCTCATATATCCACTCGGTCTCGACGTTGGGGCGTCTCCGGCCACGGAGGTTTAGGAATTTTCACCCAGGGACATCTATGGCGCCCGTATGCTAGAACCAAATATTTTCGGTGTCCCCTCTGGCCATCCACGATATGCCTGTGGAGGCTACAGCCCTGATGTCACTAGGGCATATAGTAATCACAGCACACAATGCAAGATGCATGAGTCATACAATCCAGTCATGCATCGATCCTACACATACCATGCACTCATGTGAGATGACCTCCGCCTATCAGGGAGTCTCATAACAATACGCTCAATTACATATGCAATGATCAACCACATCTCATAACAAACATGCAGATGATGCGTATGGGCATGTATCATGATGCTATACTATCATCTACTCATAATCGGTATCGATAACTGGCACTGACAATCGGCCTCGATAATGTGGGCATTTAACCAAAATTGCCCCCAAGGAATGACCCACATAGAGCCTAACATGCAATGGGGCCACGACCTCACACAAAGGCCTAATATTCAACATAGTGGACCTTACTCACAGGCCACCTATACACAATAGGTGGGCCCTGCTCACGGGCCTCAAATACATGACATGTGGGCCCCACACATGGGTCTCAAATATATCAAATGGGCCATGCATCATGGGCCTAATACATATCCCAATGGGCCTTGCCCATAGGCCACAAATACATCATAGTAGGTTCCATCGCCTAACCCTCAAATGTATCACAATGGGCCTCATATACATCACATTGGGCCTTAAACACGGGTTGAGTACACATCATAACGAGCCTCAAATACGGGCCGCATATACATCACATTGGGCCTCGATAATCAACCACGATAATCAGAATCGGCAATCGGCCACGATAATCGACCTCGATCGATAATCGGTCAATCGGCCACGACAAACAGAATCGGCAATCAGTCATGTCAATCGACAATCGGCCACGATCGGTAATCAGTCATGATAATCGGCCTCGATCGGTAATCGGTCAATCGGCCACGACAAGAATCGGCAATCGGCCACGTCAAGAATCGGCAATCGGCCACGTCAATCGACAATCGGCCACGATCGAGAACCAGTCACGATAATCGGCAATTGGCCACGACAAATCAGAATCGGTAATCGGTTTCGATCGATAATCGGTAATCGGCCACGACAAATCCGAATCGGTAATCGGCCTTGATCGATAATCAGCCTATAAACAAGGTGAGGTCCATAGATGGACGACCGATCAACCATAATATAAAGATCGGCCCATGGCCATGGTCATGTCAAATCTGATAACACGGAGCCATTCGTTTGTGGCGAGTAGGGCCCACTTATTTGGGTTAACACACTAAGGGAATGATGAGAATGGGCCTAACAAGGCCTAAGAAAAGGTCACAATGTGGACATTCAACCAATATTTCTCCCAAGGAGTGGCCCTCGTAGGGCTAAATTTATAGTGGGCCTAATCACATGGGCCTCATATATATATCGAATAGGCCGCGCCAATTGGGCCTTACATACATTGCAATGGGCCATAACCCATGGGCCTTGCATACATGACAATGGGCCTCATAACATGGGCCACAAAAACATCACAATGGCCAAGCCATATGGGTCAGGAATACATTTCAATGGGCCACGAATACACCACATTGGGCCCCATCAATGGGCCACACTAATGGGCCGCATAGATGGGCTACAAATATATCAAGGTGGGCCTCTCGAATGGGCCTTGGAATACATCAAAGTGGGCCCGCCGAGTGTGTCATAAAATACATCAAGGTGGGGTCCACGGATGGGCCATAAATACATCAAGGCGGGCCTCATGGACGACCACAAATATATTAAGGTGGGCCTCATCTTATGGGCCACACCAAAATTATTTCAATAATTGTAGGTGTAATCATGTGTATCACTACACACATGGCCCACGTATGATGGTCAACATTGTCCAGGTAAATCGAGACTGATTCAAGCATTATCCACGTAAATTGGTGCCATCCAAACATTGTCTATATAAATTAGCGCCATCCAAACATTGTCTATGTAAATCAGCGCCATCCAAAATTAAGGGATCCCATCATTTGAATGGTGTGGATGAAATAAATACATCATGGGATCCCACGCTGGTGAAGCAGATGGACGGCCAGGAGAAATGCATGCATCACGGTGGGCACTCACACAAATGGACAGTCTAGATTTGTACAGTGGCTAGCCGTGGGGTCCAAGCACCTGGATGGTGTGGATTTCATCCACACGTGCGACGGGTCCCATGACATTGCTGACCTCAGTAGAGCAGCTATAAAGCTATGCTACGTGCAGCCTTGTTGCCTTTAAAGATGGGAGGGGTGGGTCCCACGTAGGGCCCACCATATCAAATATATATATATATATATATATATATATATATATAGTATTCAACGTCCAGGGCCTGGACAGATGCGTACATCGTGGTGTACTCCCACACACGTGGGGTGGGTCTCACCGTCCAATGACGGTGATGGATAAAATACATTAGGTGGGTCCAACGTGGCACACATATATACATACCTCCTATATATATAGGAAAAGGTACAATGAGCTCGAGTGACGGTAAGCTCCCATGAGGTCGAGCTGTGTGGGCCCACTGTTGGTGTTTGTCAAAAATCTAACCCATCGGTCAGATACACCATTCCATCGTGGGGCTAGGTCTCAAAAATCAAGTCAATCTGTGACTTTTGTGGGCCACACCAGATATAACAGTTGACAGCGGTAACCTTCCATTAAAACATTCACAATCATTTATTAGGCCCACCGAGATGTGGTTCACAAATCCATGCCACCCATTGTGGGTACCCACTTGAATGAAGGGTCAGACCAAGTTTCAGAAGCGTCGAAATTTCAGATGGGCCCCAGCAAGTGTATATATATGTTTTAGGCATGTTTCTATATTCCTTTGGATGGTGTGGGCCATCTGAGTTCCATGTATGGATGAATTTTGGGGACATCCCATTTCTAAAGGGAACCCATCAAATACATGGTGTAGATTTTAAACACACATCACGGTGGGGCCTGTAGTGGGCCCACTGTCTCACCTATGTCCAGCAGCAGAAGCTCCAGCGTCCTCTGGACGCTGACGTCAGCACAAGGAGGCCCTCACTTACCTATTTTCATAAATTTTGGTTTTTCTAAGGTTTTTCTTAGGTGAGGCCTACATTAGTAAAATCCACTCCAGCCATTGTATTCTACGGACCACGATCGACTAAATGAGATCAATATGCAACATGTTTTTGGAGGATGGAGAGATCAAGGTGAGTTTTAATGGTAATACCACTATTTCCAATCATATAGCCCACTCGAGAATCGGTTTGGTCTCAAATTTTGGCTCAATGGCTAAAATGTGCTAGGGAATGGAATAGACAGTGTGGATTAAACCCATATATTAGGGTGGGGCCTACATGAGTGACCCTCCCAAAAAGAGCTAAAGTAATGACGTTGTTGTGTTTTTTTTATTTTTTTTGGTTGCAGCGGCTACAGCCCACTACCTATTCAGGCTTCAAGCCAAGTCCGCTGGACTAGACATATCATCAAGATGGGTCCCACATGTGGGGACCACGGCTGGTGGGTCCCACATGGATGTGGCTCACTTGAGTTAGATCAATTTAATATTTGTGTTTCCCATCACCAAAGGGTAAGGTCCACATGGACGGTTTGGATGAGGCATACATCAAGGTGGGGTCCATCCGAGTGGGCCACACACCACACAAAAATGAAAGAGAGAGAAAGAGAAAGAAGCACCCACCTTTGATCGCTTATTCCTTCTTCGGCATATGCACTCTAGAACTCCAAGAGGACATTTTCAACGGTTGAGATGATAATCCAAGGGTTGGATTTGGTTGTAGGAAGGTGCGCCACACCTAGCTACTCCGTGGAAGCCATGGACGGTTTCTTGCTTAGAGGATGAAAGAGAGAGAATGAAAGAGAGGGAATGAGAGAGAGAGATGATGTAAGGAGAGAGGGATGGGTTGTTATAAGGAGGGTTGACTTTGGGAATGGGAGAGAGAGGGGGGCCATGCCTTGTTAGTAAAAGAGGTATGGATGTTGTACTTGTTGTACTTGACTTGATTGATGTGTTTGATTTGATAGATTCTTTTAGAATTTGCAACACGTGGTGTTTTCCTCGAACTGAACATCGGTCTGCATCTTCTGGTCAGGGTATCGCCTCGATGCGCAAGACGCGTCATTGGAACCGCGACGATGGTGCGGTCGCAATGATACAAGTCTCGGATCGAGCCGCCTTTGGTAGGCAGAACTCGGCTTAAGATCGCATGCAACGTCGGATACGAGTCAAGAATTACCGGAAGGACCGCGAGAGTCGATAGAACAGTAGAAACTAGGATATGGGTCTTACAAATTCAATGCACTTAACGGTCAATTCACTTCACTTCATGGCCATTTCCATGCACTTCGCGGTCAATTCAGTTCACTTCACCATCATTTTCGTGCATTTCACAGTCATTCCCGTCGATTTCGTGTTCATTCACGGTCAATTCGACGCACTTCACGGTCAATTCACTTCACCTCACGACCATTTCCACGCACTTCGCGGTCAATTCCCTTCACTTCATCATCATTTTCATGCATTTCATGCTCATTCCTTGCGATTACGTGTTCATTCATGGTATATTCGATACACTTCACAGTCAATTCACTTCACTTCATGGCCATTTCCATGCACTTCGCGGTCAATTCACTTCACTTCACGGCCATTTCCACGCACTTCACGGTCAATTCACTTCACTTCACCATCATTTCCGTGCATTTCACGGTCATTCCCGGTGATTCGGTGTTCATTCACGGTCAATTCAATGCACTTCACGGTCAATTCACTTCACTTCATGGCCATTTCCACGCACTACGCCGTCAATTCCCTTCACTTCACCGTCATTTCCATGCATTTCACGGTCATTCTCGGCGATTCCGTGTTCACTCACGGTCAATTTGACGCACTTAACAGTCAATTCACTTCACTTCACCTCCATTTCCATGTGCTTCCTGGTCAATTCACTTCACTTCACCATCATTTTCGTGCATTTGACGTTCATTCCCGTCGATTCCGTGTTCATTCACGTTAGTTCGACGCACTTCACGGTCAATTCACTTCACGACCATTTCCACGCACTTCGCGGTCAACTCACTTCACTTCATCGTCATTTCCATGCATTTCATGGTCATTTCGGGCGATTCTGTGTTCATTCACGGTCAATTTGACGCACTTCACAGTCAATTCACTTCACTTCACGGACATTTCCACGCACTTCGCGGTCAATTGACTTCACTTCACTTCACTTCACCGTCATTTCCATGCATTTCATAGCCATTTCCAGCGATTCCGTGTTCATTCATGGTCAATTCGACGCACTTAACAATCAATTCACTTCACTTCATGGCCATTTCCATGCAGTTCGCGGTCAATTCAGTTCACTTCACCATCATTTCCGTGCATTTCACAGTCATTCCCATCGATTCCGTGTTCATTCACGGTCAATTCGATGCACTTCACGGTCAATTCACTTCACCTCACGGCCATTTCCACGCACTTCACGGTCAATTCCCTTCACTTCACCGTCATTTTCATGCATTTCATGGTCATTCCCTGCGATTACGTGTTCATTTATGGTATATTCGATACACTTCACAGTCAATTCACTTCACTTCATGGCCATTTTCATGCACTTTGCAGTCAATTCACTTCACTTCACGGCCATTTCCATGCACTTCACGATCAATTGACTTCACTTCACCATCATTTCCGTGCATTTAACGGTCATTCCTGGTGATTCGGTGTTCATTCACGGTCAATTCGATGCACTTCACGGTCAATTCACTTCACTTCATGGCCATTTTCGCACACTTCGCGGTCAATTCCCTTCACTTCACCCTCATTTCCATGCATTTCACGGTCATTCTCGGTGATTCCGTGTTCACTCACGGTCAATTTGACGCACTTAACGGTCAATTCACTTCACTTCACGTCCATTTCCATGTGCTTCCCGGTCAATTCACTTCACTTCACCATCATTTCTGTGCATTTAACGGTCATTCCCGGCGATTCCGTGTTCATTCACGGTCAGTTCGACGCACTTCACGGTCAATTCACTTCACGACCATTTCCACGCACTTCGCGGTCAATTCACTTCACTTCATCGTCATTTCCATGCATTTCACGGTCATTTCGGGTGATTCTGTGTTCATTCACGGTCAATTCTACGCACTTCACAGTCAATTCACTTCACTTCACGGACATTTCCACGCACTTCGCGGTCAATTGACTTCACTTCACTTCACCGTCATTTCCATGCATTTCATAGCCATTCCCGGCGATTCTGTGTTCATTCATGGTCAATTCGACGCACTTCACGATCAATTCACTTCACTTCACGGCCATTTCCACGCAGTTCGCGGTCAATAACCTTCACTTCACCGTCATTTCCATGCATTTCATTGTCATTCACGGCAATTCCGTGTTCATTCACGATCAATTTGACACACTTCACGGTCAATTCACTTCACTTCACATCCATTTCCATGCACTTCGTGGTCAATACCCTTCACTTCACCATCATTTCCATGCATTTTATGGTCATTCCTATCGATTTCGTGTTCATTCATGGTCAATTCGAAGCACTTCACGGTCAATTCACTTCACTTCACTGCCATTTTCACGCACTTCGCGGTCAATTTCCTTCACTTCACCGTCATTTCCATGCATTTCACGGTCATTCCCGGCCATTCCGTGTTCATTCACGGTCAATTCGACGCACTTCACAGTCAATTCACTTCACTTCACGACCATTTTCACGTACTTCGCAATCAATTCCCTTCACTTCACCGTCATTTCCATGCATTTCATGGTCATTCCTGGCGATTCCGTGTTCATTCACGGTCAATTCGACGCACTTCACAGTCAATTCACTTCACTTCACGACCATTTCCATGAACTTCGCGGTCGATTCACTTCACTTTACCATAATTTTCGTGCATTTTACGGTCATTCCCGGTGATTCCGCGTTCATTCACGGTCAATTCGACGCACTTCACGGTCAATTCACTTCACCTCACCGCCATTTCCACGCACTTCGCGATCAATTCCCTTCACTTCACCATCATTTTCATGCATTTCATGGTCATTCCCAGTGATTCCGTGTTCATTCATGGTCAATTCGATGCACTTCACGGTCAATTCACTTCACTTCACGGCCATTTTCACGCACTTTGGGGTCAATTCCCTTCACTTGACCGTCATTTCCATGCATTTCACGGTCATTTTTCACGATTCCGTGTTCATTCACGGTCAATTCGATGCACTTAACGGTCAATTCACTTCACTTCACGACCATTTCCATGCACTTTGCGGTCAATTCACTTCACTCACCATCATTTCCGTGCATTTCACTGTCATTCCCGGCGATTCCGTGTTCATTCCCGGTCAATTCGATGCACTTCATGGTCAATTCACTTCACTTCACGGCCATTTCCACGCACTTCGCGGTCAATTACCTTCACTTCACCGCCATTTCCATGCATTTCACGGTCATTCCCGGCCATTCCGTGTTCATTCATGGTCAATTCGACGCACTTCACGGCCAATTCGCTTCACCTCACGGCCATTTCCATGCATTTTACAATCAAGTCCCTTCACTTCACCTTCATTTCCATGCATTTCACGGTCATTCCCTGCGAAGCTGTGTTCATTAACGGTCAATTCGATGCACTTAACGGTCAATTCACTTCACCTCACCATCATTTTCGTGCATTTCACGGTCATTCCCGGCCATTCGGTGTTCATTCACAGTCAATTTGACGCACTTCACGGTCAATTCAGTTCACTTCACGGCCATTTCCATGCTCTTTGCGATCAATTCACTTCACTTCACTATCATTTCCATGCTTTTCATGGCCATTCCCGGCGATTCCGTGTTCATTCACGGTTAATTCGACGCATTTCACGGTCAATTCACTTCACTTCTAGGCCATTTCCACGCACTTCGCGGTCAATTCACTTCACTTCACCATCATTTCCGTGCATTTCACAGTCATTCCCGGCGATTCCGTCTTCATTCATGGACAATTCGACGCACTTCACGGTCAATTCACTTCACTTCACGGCCATTTCCACGCACTTCCCGGTCAATTACCTTCACTTCACCGCCATTTCCATACATTTCACGGTCATTCCCGGCCATTCCGTGTTCATTCATGGTCAATTCGATGCACTTCACGGTCAATTCACTTCACTTCACGGCCATTTCCATGCACTTCGCGGTCAATTCTCTTCACTTCACCATCATTTCCGTGCATTTCACGGTCATTTCCTGCTATTCTGTGTTCATTCATGGTCAATTCGATGCACTTAAAGGTCAATTCACTTCACTTCACGGCCATTTCCATGCACTTTGCGGTCAATTCACTTCACTTCACCATCTTTTCTGTGCATTTCATGGGCTTTCCCGGCGATTCCGTGTTCATTCCCGGTCAATTTGACGCGCTTCACGGTCAATTCACTTCACTTCACGGCCATTTGCACGCTCTTCGCGGTCAATTCACTTCACTTCACCGTCATTTCCATGCATTTCCTGGCCATTCCCGGCGATTCCGTGTTCATTCACGGTCAATTCGACGCACTTCACGGTCAATTCACTTCACTTCACGGCCATTTCCACGCACTTCGCGGTCAATTCCCTTCACTTCACCATCATTTCCACGCACTTCGCGGTCAATTCCCTTCACTTCACCGTCATTTCCATGCATTTCATGGCCATTCCCGGCGATTCGTTGTTCATTCACGGTCAATTTGATGAACTTCACGGCCAATTCACTTTACTTCACGGCCATTTCCATGCACTTTACGGTGAACTCACTTCACTTCACCATCATTTCCGTGCATTTCACGGTCATTCCCGGTGATTCCGTGTTCATTCACGGTCAATTCACTTCACCGCACAGCCATTTTCATGCACTTCGCGGTCAATTCCCTTCACTTCACTGTCATTTCCATGCATTTCATGGTCATTCGGTGCGATTACGTGTTCATTCACGGTATATTCGACACACTTCACGGTCAATTCACTTCACTTCACAGCCATTTCCATGCACTTCGTGGTCAATTCACTTCATTTCACCATCATTTTCGTGCATTTCACGGTCATTCCCGGCGATTCGGTGTTCATTCACGGTCAATTCGACGCACTTCACGGTCAAATCAGTTCACTTCACGGCCATTTCCACGCACTTCGCGGTCAATTCCCTTCACTTCACCGTCATTTCCATGCATTTTATGGTCATCCTAGGCGATTCTGTTTTCATTCACGGTCAATTTGATGCACTTAACGATCAATTCACTTCACTTCATGGCCATTTCCACAAACTTTGCGGTCAATTCCCTTCACTTCACCGTGATTTCCATGCATTTCACAGTCATTCTCGGCGATTTCGTCTTCATTCACAGTCAATTCAACGCCCTTAACGGTCAATTCACTTCACTTCACGACCATTTCCATGCACTTCGCGGTCAATTCACTTCACTTCACCATCATTTCCGTGCATTTCACGGTCATTCCTGGCAATTCCGTGTTCACTCATGGTCAATTCGATGCACTTCACGGTCAATTCACTTCACTTCACGGCCATTTCGACGCACTTCGCGGTCAATTCACTTTGCTTCACCATCATTTACAAGCATTTCACAGTCATTCTTGACGATTCCGTGCTCATTCACGGTCAATTCAATGCACTTAACGGTCAATTCACTTCACTTCATGGCCATTTCCATGCACTTCGCGGTCAATTTAGTTCACTTCACCATTATTTCCGTGCATTTCACAGTCATTCCCGTTGATTCTGTGTTCATTCACGGTCAATTCGACGCACTTCACGGTCAATTCACTTCACCTCACGGCCATTTCCACGCACTTCGCAATCAATTCCCTTCACTTCACCGTCATTTCCATGCATTTCATGCTCATTCCCTGTGATTACGTGTTCATTCACGGTATATTCGATACACTTCACAGTCAATTCACTTCACTTCACGGCCATTTCCATGCACTTCGCGGTCAATTCACTTCACTTCACGGCCATTTCCACGCACTTCACGGTCAATTCACGTCACTTCACCATCATTTCCGTGCATTTCACGGTCATTCCCGGTGATTCGGTGTTCATTCAGGGTCAATTCGATGCACTTCACGGTCAATTCACTTCACGACCATTTCCACGCACTTCGCGGTCAATTCACTTCACTTCATCGTCATTTCCATGCATTTCATGGTCATTTGGGCGATTTTGTGTTCATTCACGGTCAATTCGACGCACTTCACAGTCAATTCACTTCACTTCATGGACATTTCCACGCACTTCGCGGTCAATTGACTTCATTTCACTTCACCGTCATTTCCATGCATTTCATAGCCATTCCCGGCGATTTTGTGTTCATTCATGGTCAATTCGACGCACTTCACGGTCAATTCACTTCACTTCACGGCCATTTCCACGCACTTCGCGGTCAATAAACATCACTTCACCGTCATTTCCATGCATTTCATTGTCATTCACAGCGATTCCGTGTTCATTCATGATCAATTCGACGCACATCACGGTCAATTCACTTCACTTCACAGCCATTTCCATGCACTTCGTGGTCAATACCCTTCACTTCACCGTCATTTCCATGCATTTCACGGTCATTCACATTGATTCCGTGTTCATTCACGGTTAATTCGACGCACTTCACGGTCAATTCACTTCACTTCACTGCCATTTCCACACACTTCGCGGTCAATTCCCTTCACTTCACCGTCATTTCCATGCATTTCACGGTCATTCCAGGCCATTTCGTGTTCATTCACGGTCAATTCAACGCACTTCACAGTCAATTCACTTCACTTCACGGCCATTTTCATGCAATTCGCGGTCAATTCCCTTCACTTTCCCGTCATTTTCATGCATTTCATGGTCATTCCTGGCGATTCTGTGTTCATTCACGGTCAATTCAACGCACTTCATGGTCAATTCACTTCACTTCACAGCCATTTCCATGAACTTCGCGGTCAATTCACTTCACTTTACCATAATTTCCGTGAATTTCACGGTCATTCCCGGTGATTCCACGTTCATTCACGGTCAATTCGACGCACTTCACGGTCAATTCACTTCACCTCACGACCATTTCCACACACTTCGCGATCAATTCCCTTCACTTCACCATCATTTTCATGCATTTCATAGTCATTCCCCGCGATTCCGTGTTCATTCATGGTCAATTTGACGCACTTCACGGTCAATTCACTTCACTTCACGGCCATTTTTGTGCACTTTGGGGTCAATTCCGTTCACTTCACTGTCATTTCCATGCATTTCACGGTCATTCTCGGCGATTCCGTGTTCATTCACGGTCAATTCGATGCACTTAACGGTCAATTCACTTCACTTCACGACCATTTCCATGCACTTTGCGATCAATTCACTTCACTTCACCATCATTTCCATGCATTTCACGGTCATTCCCGGTGATTCTGTGTTCATTCCCGGTCAATTCGACGCAGTTCACGGTCAATTCACTTCACTTCACGACCATTTCCATGCACTTCGCGGTCAATTACCTTCACTTCACCGCCATTTCCATGCATTTCACGGTCATTCTCGGCCATTCCGTGTTCATTCATGGTCAATTCGATGCACTTCACGGTCAATTCACTTTACTTCACGGCCATTTCCATGCACTTTACAGTCAATTCCCTTCACTTCACCTTCATTTCCATGCATTTCACGGTCATTCCCTGCGAAGCTGTGTTCATTCACGGTCAATTCGATGCACTAAACGGTCAATTCACTTCACCTCACCATCATTTTCGTGCATTTCACGGTCATTCCCGACGATTCCGTGTTCATTCCCGGTCAATTTGACGTACTTCATGGTCATTCAGTTCACTTCACGACCATTTCCACGCTCTTTGCGGTCAATTCACTTCACTTCGCTGTCATTTCCATGCTTTTCTTGGCCATTCCCGACGATTCTGTGTTCATTCACGGTCAATTCGCCGCATTTCACGGTCAATTCAGTTCACTTCACGGCCATTTTCACGCACTTCGCGGTCAATTCCCTTCACTTCACTGTCATTTCCATGCATTTCATGGTCATTCTCGGCGATTCCGTGTTCATTCACGGTTTAGTCGACGCACCTCACGGTCAATTCACTTCACTTCAAGGCCATTTCCACCCAATTCGCGGTCAATTCCCTCCACTTCACCGTCATTTCAAGCATTTCACAGTCATTCCCGGCGATTCCGTGTTCATTCATGGTCAATTCGATGCACTTCACAGTCAATTCACTTCACTTCACGGCCATTTCCACGCACTCGTGGTCTATTCCCTTCACTTCGCCGTCATTTCCCTACATTTCATGGTCATTCCCGGCGATTCCGTGTTCATTCACAGTCAATTCGACGCACTTCACGGTCAATTCACTTCACTTCACGGCCATTTCGAAGCACTTCACGGTCAACTCACTTCACTTCACCATCATTTCCGTGCATTTCACGGTCATTCCCGGCGATTCGTTTTCATTCTCGCTCAATTCGACGCACTTCACTGTCAATTCACTTCTCCTCACGGCCATTTTCACACACTTCACGGTCAATTCCCTTCACTTCACCGTCATTTCCATGCATTTCATGGTCATTCCCTGCGATTACGTGTTCATTCACGGTATATTCAACACACTTCATGGTCAATTCACTTCACTTCACAGCCATTTCCATGCACTTCGCGGTCAATTCATTTCACTTCACCGTCATTTCCGTGCATTTAACGGTCATTCCCGGCGATTCCGTGTTAATTCACGGTCAATTCACTTCACTTCACGGCCATTTCCACACACTTCCCTTCCCTTCACTACACCGTCATTTCCACGCATTTCAGGGTCATTCTCGGCGATTCCGTGTTCATTCACGGTCAATTCGACGCACTTTACTGTCAATTCACTTCACTTCACGGCCATTTCCATGCACTTCACGGTCAATTCACTTCACTTCATCATCATTTTCGTGCATTTCACGGTCATTCCCGGCGATTCTGTGTTCATTCACGGTCAATTCGATGCACTTCTCAGTCAATTCACTTCACTTCACCGTCATTTCCATGCATTTCATGGCCATTCCCGGCGATTCCGTGTTCATTCATGGTCAATTCGACGCACTTCACAATCAATTCACTTCACTTCACGTCCATTTCCATGCACTTCGTGGTCAATTCCCATCACTTCACCGTCATTTCCATGCATTTCATTGTCATTCCCGGCGATTCCGTGTTCATTCACGGTCAATTCGATGGTCAATTCGACGCACTTGACGGTCAATTCACTTCACTTCATGGCTATTTCCATGCACTTCGCTGTCAATTCACTTCACTTCACCATCATTTCCGTGCATTTCACGGTCATTCCAGGTGATTCCTTCTTCATTCACGGTCAATTCAACTCACTTAACGGTCAATTCATCTCACTTCAGGGCTATTTGCATGCACTTCGCGGTCAATTCCCTTCACTTCACCGTCATTTCAATGCATTTCACAGTCATTCCCAGCGATTCCGTGTTCATTCACGGTCAATTCGACGCACTTCATGGTCAATTCACATCACCTCACGGCCATTTCCACGCACTTCGCGGTCAATTCCTTTCACTTCACCGTCATTTCCATGCATTTTATAGTCATACCCTGCGATTACGTGTTCATTCACGGTATATTCAACACACTTCACAGTCAATTCACTTCACTTTACGGCCATTTCCATGCACTTCGCGGTCAATTCACTTCAGTTCACCATAATTTCCGTGCATTTCACGATCATTCCTGGCGATTCGGTGTTCATTCACGGTCAATTCGACGCACTTCACAGTCAATTCACTTAACTTCACCGCCAATTCCAAGCACATCGCGGTCAATTCCCTTCACCATCATTTCCATGCATTTCATGGTCATTCTCGGCGATTTCGTGTTCATTCACGGTCAATTTGATGCACTTAGCGATCAATTCACTTCACTTAATGGCCATTTCCACAAACTCCGCGGTCAATTCCCTTCACTTCACCGTCTTTTCCATGCATTTCACGGTCATTCTCGGCGATTCCATGTTCATTCACGGTCAATACGACGCAACGGTTAATTCACTCCACTTCATGGCCATTTCCATGCACTTCACGGTCAATTCACTTCACTTCACCATCATTTCCGTGCATTTCACGGTCATTCCCGGCGACTCCGTGTTCATTCACGGTCAATTCGATGCACTTCACGGTCAATTCACTTCACTTCACGGCCATTTCCATGCACTTCAAGGTCAATTCACTTCGCTTCACCATCATTTCCATGCATTTCACGGTCATTCTCGACGATTCCATGTTCATTCACGGTCAATTCGACGCACTTAACGGTCAATTCACTTCACTTCATGGCCATTTCCATGCACTTCGCGGTCAATTCACTTCACTCCACCATCATTTCCGTGCATTTCACGGTCATTCCCGGTGACTCCGTGTTCATTCACAGTCAATTCGATGCACTTCACGGTCAATTCACTTTAGTTCACGGCCATTTCCACGCACTCCAAGGTCAATTAACTTCGCTTCACCATCATTTCCATGCATTTCACGGTCATTCACGGTCAATTCGACACACTTAACGGTCAATTCACTTCACTTCATGGCCATTTCCATGCACTTCGCGGTCAATTCACTTCACTTCACCATCATTTCCGTCCATTTCACGGTCATTCCCATCGATTCCGTGTTCATTCACGGTCAATTGGACGCACTTCATGGTCAATTCACTTCACCTCACGGCCATTTCCACGCACTTCGCGGTCAATTCCCTTCACTTCACTGTCATTTTCATACATTTCATGGTCATTCCTTGCGATTACGTGCTAATTCACAGTATATTCGATACACTTCACGGTCAATTCACTTCACTTCACCATCATTTTTGTGCATTTCACGGTCATTCCCTTGATGTTACATTGAATACACCTTCACTTCACTTCATGGTCATTTCCACGCACTTCACGGTAATTCCCTTCACTTCACAGTCATTTCTATGCATTTCAAGGTCATTCTCGGTGATTCCGTGTTCATTCACGGTCAATTTGATGCACTTAACAGTCAATTCACTTCAGTTCACGGCCATTTACATGCACTTCGCGGTCAATTCACTTCACTTCATCATCATTTCCGTGCATTTCACGGTCATTCCCGGCGAATCCGTGTTCATTCACAGTCAATTCGATGCACTTCACGGTCAATTCACTTCACGGCCATTTCCACGCACTTCGCGTTCAATTTACTTCACTTCACCATCATTTCCATGCCTTTCATGGCCATTCCCGGCGTTTCTGTGTTCATTCATTGTCAATTCAACGCACTTCATGGTCAATTCACTTCACTTCACGACCATTTCCATGTGCTTCGCGGTCAATTCACTTCACTTCACCATCATTTTCATGCATTTCACGGTCATTCCCGGCGATTCTGTGTTCATTCACGGTCAATTCGACGCACTTCACAGTCAATTCACGGACATTTTCACGCACTTCGCGGTCAATTCACTTCACCTCACTTCACCGTCATTTCCATGCATTTCATGGCCATTCCTGGCGATTCCGTGTTCATTCACGGTCAATTCGACGCACTGCTCGGTCAATTCACTTCACTTCACGGCCATTTCCACGCACTTCGCGGTCAATTCCCTTCACTTCACTGTCATTTCCATGCATTTCATTGTCATTCACGGCGATTCTGTGTTCATTCATGATTAATTCAACGCACTTCATGGTCAATTCACTTCACTTCATAGCCATTTCCACGCACTTCGAAGTCAATACCCTTCACTTCACCGTCATTTCCATGCATTTCACGGTCATTTCCGTCGATTCCGTGTTCATTCACGTTCAATTTGATGTACTTCACGGTCAATTCACTTCACTTCACGGCCATTTCCACACACTTCGCGGTCAATTCCCTTCACTTCATAGTCATTTCCATGCATTTCACGGTCATTCCCGGGCATCCGTCTTCATTCACGGTCAATTCGACGCACTTCACAGTCAATTCACTTCACTTCATGGCCATTTCCACGCACTTCGCGGTCAATTCCCTTCACTTCACCGTCATTTCCATGCATTTCATGGACATTCCCAGCAATTCTATGTTCATTCACGGTCAATTCGACGCACTTCACGGTCAATTCACTTCACATTCGGGCCATTTCCATGCACTTTGCGGTCAATTCACTTCACTTCACCATCATTTTCGTGCATTTCGCGGTCATTCCTGGTGATTTCGCATTCATTCACGGTCAATTCGACGCACTTCACGGTCAATTAACTTCACCTCACGGACATTTCCATGCACTTCGCGGTCAATTCCCTTCACTTCACCGTCATTTCCATGCATTTCATGGTCATTCCCGGCGATTCCGTGTTCATTCATGGTCAATTCGACGCACTTCACGGTCAATTCACATCACTTCACTGCCAATTCCACGCACTTCGCGGTCAATTCCCTTCACTTCACTGTCATTTCCATGCTTTTCAAGGTCATTCCCGGCCATTCTGTGTTCATTCACGATCAATTTGACGCACTTGACAGTCAATTCACTTTACTTCACGGTCATTTCCACGCACTTCGCGGTCAATTCCCTTCACTACACCTTCATTTCCATGCATTGCATGGTCATTCCCGGCAATTCCGTGTTCATTCACAGTCAATTCGACACTTCACGGTCAATTCACTTCACTTCATGGCCATTTCCATGCACTTTGCGGTCAATTCACTTCACTTCACCATCATTTTCGTGCATTTCAAGGTCATTCCCGGTGATTCCGCGTTCATTCACGGTCAATTCGACGCACTTTACGGTCAATTCACTTCACCTCACAGCCATTTTCACGCACTTCGCCGTCAATTCCCTTCACTTCACCGTCATTTCCATGCATTTCATGGTCATTCCTGGCGATTCCATGTTCATTCATGGTCAATTCGACGCACTTCACAGTCAATTCACTTCACTTCACTGCCATTTTCATGCACTTTGCGGTCAATTCCCTTCACTTCACCGTCATTTCCATGCATTTCACTGTGATTCTCGGCGATTCGATGTTCATTCACGGTCAATTTGATGCACTTAACGGTCAATTCACTTCACTTCACGAACATTTCCATGCACTTTGTGGTCAATTCACTTCACTTCACCATCATTTCTGTGCATTTCACGGTCATTCTCGGCGATTCCGTGTTCATTCCCGGTCAATTCGACGCACTTCACGGTCAATTCACTTCACTTCACAGCCATTTCCACGCACTTCGCGGTTAATTCCCTTCACTTCACCGTCATTTCCATGCATTTCATTGTCATTCACGGCGATTCCGTGTTCATTCGCGATCAATTCGATGCACTTCACGGTCAATTCACTTCACTTCACAACCATTTCCACGCACTTCGTGGTCAATGCCCTTCATTGACCGTCATTTCGATGCATTTCACGGTCATTCCCATCGATTCCGTGTTCATTCGGTGTTCATTCACCCAATTCACTTCACTTTGACGCACTTCACTCGCGGTCAATTCACTTCACATTTCCATGCATTTCACGGCCATTTCCATGCACTTCGCGGTCAATTACCTTCAATTCACCGTCATTTCCATGCATTTCATAATCATTACCTGCGATTACATGTTCATTTACGGTATATTCGAGACACTTCACGGTCAATTCCCTTCACTTCACGGCCATTTCCATGCACTTGTCATTTCCATGAATTTCATAATCATTACCTGCGATTACATGTTCATTTACGGTATATTCGAGACACTTCACGGTCAATTCCCTTCACTTCACGGCCATTTGCATGCACTTCGCTGACAATTCACTTCACCATCATTTCCGTGCATTTCACGGTCATTCTCGGTGATTCGGTGTTCATTCACGGTCAATTCGATGCACTTCACGGTCAATTCACTTCACTTCGCGGCCATTTCCACACACTTCGCGGTCAATTCCTTTCACTTCACCATCATTTCCATGCATTTCACGGTCATTCTCGGCGATTCCGTGTTCATTCACAGTCAATTTGACGCACTTAACAGTGAATTCACTTCACTTCACGGCTATTTCCATGCACTTCGCGGTCAATTCACTTCACCATCATTTCCGTGCTTTTCACGGTCTTTCCCATCGATTCCGTGTTCATTCACGGTCAATTCGATGCACTTCATGGTCAATTCACTTCACCTCACGCCATTTCCACGCACTTCGCGGTCAATTCCCTTCACTTCACCATCATTTCCATGCACTTCATGGTCATTACCTGCGATTACGTGTTCATTTATGATATATTCGAGACACTTCATGGTCAATTCACTTCACTTCACGGCCATTTCCATGCACTTCGCGGTCAATTCACTTCACTTCACCATCATTTCCGTGCATTTCACGGTCATTCCCGGTGATTCGGTGTTCATACACGGTCAATTCGACGCACTTCACGGTCAATTCACTTCACTTCACGGCCATTTCCACGCACTTCGCGATCAATTCCCTTCACTTCACCGTCATTTTCATGCATTTCACGGTCATTCTCGGCGACTCCGTGTGCATTCACGGTCAATTTGACGCACTTAACGGTCAATTCAATTCACTTCACGTCCATTTCCATGCACTTCGCGGTCAATTCACTTCACTTCACCGTCATTTCCATGCATTTCACGGTCATTCCCGTCGATTCCGTGTTCATTCACAGTCAATTTGACGCACTTCACGGTCAATTCACTTCACTTCATGGGCATTTCCATGCACTTCGCGGTCAATTCCCTTCACTTCACAGTCATTTCCATGCATTTCACGGTCTTTCCCGGCCATTCCGTCTTCATTCACTGTCAATTCGACGCACTTCACAGTCAATTCACTTCACTTCACGGCCATTTCCACGCACTTCGCGGTCAATTCCCTTCACTTCACCGTCATTTCCATGCATTTCATGGTCATTCCCGGCGATTTCGTGTTCATTCACTCTCAATTCGACGCACTTCGCGGTCAAGTCACTTCACTTCACCTTCATTTCCGTGCATTTCACGGTCATTCCCGGTGATTTCGTGTTCATTCACGGTCAATTCAATGCACTTCATGGTCAATTCACTTCACCTCACGGCCTTTTCCACGCACTTCGTGGTCAATTCCCTTCACTTCACCGTCATTTTCATGCATTTCATGGTCATTCCCTTTAATTGCGTGTTCATTCACGCTCAAATCGACGCACTTCACGATCAATTCACTTCACTTCACGGCCATTTTCATGCATTTCACGGTCATTCTCTGCAATTCCATGTTCATTCATGGTCAATTCGACGCACTTCACGGTCAATTCGACGCACTTCACAGTCATTCACGGAATCGCCGGGAATGACGGTGAAATGCATAGAAATGACAGTGAAGTGAAGTGAATTGACCGCGAAGTGCGTGGAAATGGCCGTGAAGAGAAGTGAATTGATCGTGAAGTGCGTCGAATTGACCGTGATTGAACATGGAATCGCCGGGAATGACCGTGAAATGCATGGAAATGATGGTGAAGTGAAGTGAATTGACGGCGAAGTGCGTGAAAATGGCCATGAAGTGAAGTGAATTGACCGTGAAGTGCGTCGTATTGACCGTGAATGAACACGGAATCACCGGGAATGACCATGAAATGCATGGAAATGACGGTGAAGTGAAGTGAATTGATCGCGGTGCGTGGAAATGGCCGTGAAGTGAAGTGAATTGACCGTGAAGTGAGTCGAATTGAACCGCCGAATGAACACGAAATCGCCGGGAATGACCATGAAATGCATGGAAATGATGGTGAAGTGAAGGGAATTGACCACGAAGTGGGTGGAAATGGCTGCGAAGTGAAGTGAATTGACCGTGAAGTGCGTCGAGTTGACTTTGAATGAACATGGAATCGCAGGGAATGGTCGTGAAATACATGGAAATGACAATGAAGTGAAGTGAATTGACCGCGATGTGTGTGGAAATGTCCATGAAGTGAAGTGAATTGACTGTGAGGTGCGTCGAATTGACCGTGAAAGAACACTGAATCGCCGGGAATGACCGTGAAATGCATGGAAATGACTGTGAAGTGAAGTGAATTGACAGCGAGGTGCGTGGAAATGTCCTGAAGTGAAGTGAAGTGAATTGACTGTGAAGTGCGTCGAATTGACCGTGAATGAACACAATCGCACGGAATGACCGTGTGAAATGCATGGAAATGATGTGAATGAAGTGAAGTGACCGTAATGCACGTGAAAATGGCCGTGAAGTGAAGTGAATTGACCGTGAAGTGCATCGTATTGACCGTGAATGAACATGAAATCGCCTGGAATGACCATGAAATGCATGGAAATGATGGTGAAGTGAAGTGAATTGACTGCGAAGTGAATGGAAATGGCCGTGAAGTGAAGTGAATTGACCGTGAAGTGCATCGAATTGACTGTGAATGAACACGGAATCACCGGGAATGACAGTGAATTGCATGGAAATGACGGTGAAGTTAAGTGAATTGATTGCAAAGTGCGTGGAAATGGCCATGAAGTGAAGTGAATTGACCGTGAAGTGCATCGAATTCACCGTGAATGAACATAGAATTGCTAGGAATGGCCGTGAAATGCATGGAAATGGAGGTGAAGTGAAGTGAATTGACCGCGAAGTGCGTGGAAATGTCCGTGAGGTGAAGTGAATTGATTAAGAAGTGCGTCGAATTGACCGTGAATGAACACGGAATCGCCGGGAATGACCGTGAAATGCATGGAAATGGGCGTGAAGTGAAGCGAATTGACCGTGAAATGCGTGGAAATGACTGTGAAGTGAAGGGAATTGACTGTGTAATGCATGGAAATGACTGTGAATCAACAAAGAATTGCCGGGAATGATAATGAAATGCATGGAAATGACCGTGAAGTGAAGCGAATTGGCCATGAAATGCTTGGAAATGACCGTGAAGTGAAAGGAATTGACCGTGAAATGCGTTGAAATGATCGTGAATCAACACGGATTCGCCTGGACTGACCATGAAATGCATGGAAATGACTGTGAAGTGAAGCGAATTGATCGTGAAATGCGTGAAAATGACCGTGAAGTGAAGTGAATTGACCGTGAAATGCGTGGAATTGACTGTGACGTGAAGGGAATTGACCGTGAAATGCGTGGAAATGACCGTGAATCAACATGGAATTGCGGGGAATGATCGTGAAATGCATGGAAATGACCATGAAGTGAAGCGAATTGACCGTGAAATGCATGGAAATGACCGTGAAGTGAAAGGAATTGACCATAAAATGCGTTGAAATGACCGTGAATCAACACGAAATCGCCGGGAATGACCATGAAATGCATGGAAATGACAATGAAGTGAAGCGAATGGACCATGAAATGCGTGAAAATGACCGTGAAGTGAAAGGAATTAACCGTGAAATGCGTTGAAATGACCGTGAATCAACATGGAATCACCGAGAATGACCATGAAATGCATGGAAATTATTGTGAAATGCGTGGAAATGACTGTGAAGTGAAGGGAATTGACCGTGAAATGCGTGGAAATGACTGTGAATCAACACAGAATTGCCGAGAATGACCGTGAAATGCATGGAAATGACCGTGAAGTGAAGTGAATTGACCATGAAGTAAATGAAATGAGCGAAATTGACCGTGAACTGATTGAAATTGACCGTGAAGTGAATTAAATGTATTTTTGACCATTGACCTGATGGTATCTTGAAAAATAACCAGGTTGGTTGGCTAAAGTAGCTTCTCCTACCCCAAAATCATATAGGGTACGTCAAGTAACTAATTTTGGTTTAGAAGATATTGTTGTTAAATGAATAAAGAAAGAAATGAAAAAAAAGAGAGAATTTTTTTTTTATATGCTTATATATAGATATTTATATAAATATGTATTACAGAAAATTATAGGTAGAATGAAGTTCTCCATGTAAAAAAAAAAAATAATAATAATAATAAAAATTCATAGATTGGCACAGACTACAATTATGGCTACGGTTATAATCTGTAGCTAAAGGTACAATACCTTTTTCGATTAATCGAAAGACCTTCGATTAACCGAAAATTGCAGGATTTTTGAGGCAAACTCGCTGGACAGTTCTGGTCCTTTTTCGATTAATCGAAAGACCCTCGATACATATAAGAGGACATATTGAAATGGCAGGGGTGAGGGCCATGGCTACGGTTATTATTTGTAGCCATAGAAAGCCCCGTAGCCATAAGTTCCTATTTATTTATTTATTTATTATTATTATTTTATTTTTTGCTGTTGTAAACGCCACCGCCTTTTGTGGGTCTTATTATGAGGTATGTGTTATATCCAAACTGTCTATCTTTTTGGTGAACTCTTATTAAGGCTTGAGACGAAAAATAAGATAGATATAGCTATCAAGTGGACCACACTGTTAAAGGCTGTGGAGGATTGAACGTCTACCATTGAAATCCTTTTACGGGTCACAGAAGTTTCGATCATTGTGAAACTTGTTTTTCCTCTTCATCCTGGTCTTTGTGACCTTATGAATAGATTGGATGAAAAATAAATGTTGTGGTGGGCCCTACGAAATTTTTAACGGTGAAAATCAATTTTCTCGCTGCTCTTTGTGGTGTGGTCCAGTTAATCTTTGGATATAAATTTTTTTTTTGATAATGCTCCTAAATGATCTCGAAATATGGATGAACGTTGTAGATATAATAAATACGTAATTGTGGGGCCCATGTAACTTTGATATCTTTTGAACCATTCGTACAACTTGGAGTTCGAGGAGGGTCAGCGCTCGTCTTCGAGCACCAGCTGATCCGCTTGAAGGAAAAAGCAGGGCCATTTTCGACCTTTGGGAAGGCGTCCGTACAGCTGGTGCTTATTCTTGGAAGGTAATGAGGTGGGCTTCGTCTCGAAAATGGGCCATAAATGGGTTGTACGGTCGGAAATTTCTCCAGTTTTAACTTTCATGTCCCACTTGAGTATTTCATAAGGAGCTTGAAAAACAGATGTGGATTTATAACAAAAATAACGGTGGGCCCAACCTTGGTTCCCAGTGCAGGAACTTCTTACCAAAGACTTTCAAATCCGCGTCCACCTCATAGTACTTTTTTCCTATATATGTGTTGATGACAAAATCTGGTTCACCCTGCACTCCGCACAGTGTACTTCCGAGGAACCCTGGTCCTGCACAAAAGATTAGCAAAGGAGACTGACCCTCCGATGCCTAAGTCAGGTCAAGGGAATCTAGGTCTAAGTTGGGAAGTAGAGAGAGAGAGTACAAGATGTTGCGTACATGTAGCAATGAAGTCTTATGGTATTTATACCTGATCATCGGACGGTCCAGGTCCGTTATTCTCGGCACGATTTGTTCAATCAATAAGATTTTTAGATCGGGGAGATATTTCACGCAATCCAGGGATCGTGTGGCGTATCCGTGGGTGGGGTTATCAGTCACGTCCACTTAAGGAAACTTCTTATTTTAGCGTATGAGACACCGACATTCCGCCCTGGCCTCGGCTCAGAAATCTTTCCTCGGACGAAGATGAAGATGAGGACGAGGACGAGCCCCCAGCTCGGATGTCCCTCTTCAGATGAAGATGAGAATGAGGACGAGGTCCCGGATCGGATGACCCTCTTCAGATGAAGATGAGGATGAGGACGAGGCCCCGACTCGGACATCCTTCTTTGGTGAAAGCTTGCCTTGTTTGGCCTAGGGTCGTCGTCTAGAAATTCATTCATGCCTAACGTGAAGTTCTCTTTCCGAGACCCTACCACTGATTTGTTAGATGTGCATTTTGTCATGAGTTCGAGCCAAGCTTTGGTCCGGACGGAGTCTGAGCCAACTGATGCGAGTGGTTACATCGTTCACATCTGGTTGGTCAGTAGAGGATCAGTCCGGAGTATCTGGTCGGAGAACTACACCTCTTGTTCTGGTCTCAGATCGATCCAAGCTGATCACTAACCTCGAAGCAGGAGCGTCGCTATGACTTAACAGTGAATCCTTCAGTTGTGTATCACGTCAAACATTCATGTATCCGATCGTATTAATATGATGTTAGACCTCGGAGTTATAAGGGGCTCGGATCTTCCCATAACAGAAGCCCTCTACCCTTTGAGGTCAAATGCGGACTCGGAGAGTAATGATATTTAGAAGATCAGTTGTTTCCCCTGCCACTCTCTCCACGTGCGCCATTGTCATCATGACCTCTACATTCGAAGCGTCGCATTCTCGGGATTTTCCGTCCCTGAGCTAGTCTCCATTGGACGCGTGATGACGGTTAAGATTTCGAATCGTCGTTCACCAATGACCGACTGCCATGTATGCTCTTTGAGGCGTCCCAGCGACGCTTCCCCTGCTCGGGCGCCATTTTTGCTTGATTGATCCTGTCGGTCGATGCCAGAATCGTTCAGCCTGTCGGAGCTCAGACCAATAGTCAGCAGCCACGTATGCTGTGGAGTCGGCTCGCAACGATTCGACTATGGCCATCAATGCCTTGCCATTAATACAGAGATTCTGTGCAATCTATATAAGCCTTCTCCAGAAATGCTATATAACTTTACATTTTGTATTTGAGTGATTATCGAAGGAGGCGATTTCCGGCGAGGGTGATTCTGGCTAACTTGAAGTTTTCGGCAGGCGATTCCGACCGATCAAGGACTTCTCGGTAGAGGCGATTCTCGGTGACCGTCCGGTGACTCCATCTTTCTTCAAGCCTTCATTTTTCATCTACTTTTGCAAGATGTCGTCTGATATGGAGTGGTCCGAGAGGATTATAATGACTCGGAGCTGATGAGCTCGGATGATGGGAGGGGGGCATCTAAAGGCCCCTTTGAAGCGGTACCTTTACATCCTCCTCCCCGAAGAAACAAGGAGACGGGAGCTCGAATTCGTCAGGCCCGTAAGAAGAGAGCCACCTGAGCCCCCGGAATCTTGACGGCGAGGGGTGCTAAGATGCCGGCGGTTGAGCGGGGATTGGAGGTTGTTCCAGGGGGCTCTGTATTGACGGAGTCTCAGATGGAGTGGATCCGTTCGGAATCTGAAATTCTGAACTCCATCCAAATAAGGGCGCTTGAGCCCCTTGATACTGCCTGTGCGCCTGTTAAGGGGGAAGTCGCCATTTTTCTCTGCGCTTTACAATGCGGGCTTTGACTTCCCCTGCATCCCTTCGTCTAGGCCTTGATAGCTTCCCTAGGGCTAGCTCCCGGTCAGTTCACCCCCAATGCGTGGAGGGTTTTCATCTCTTCATTCATCATCTGGCGTCAAGTCGGGATTCCAGAGCTGACACTAGAGGAGTTAGTAAGTTTGTACCTGGTCTAGCACGATAGCTAAGAACTATGGTACTACTTTACGACCCGAGGCAGCAAAGGGTCGGGTCTGGTCTTGAACCTTCTGTCCTCCAATAAGGACTATAAGAATAAATGGTTCTGGGCTTCGGGCGAATGGGAGGCGCCGGAGGCGGAGCTCGGAAGTTTGATGACTCGGGTTCCTACCCGGTTCACTTCACCAGGTCGGACCACCCACATGTTCTTTTCTCACATATTTATTCCTTCCGTTGTGGTTGAACAATAGTTGAAATAAAGTTTCTTCTCATTTCTGTAGACTTCCCAAGGGGCTCGCCTCTCTTATCCTCCGATTAGAAGAATCGGGTCGTTAAAGCTCAGGCGCGATCAGGAGACCTGCACTCCTGGTCAAATCTGATCACCGCCAGCAACCTTCACTGGTCCGGGTTGTGCAACTCCAAACCACTTCCCACTTCTTTCAGTGAGTTCACCTTTAACCTTTTACCTCTGGACGGTTTAAATTTCTTAACTTGGTTGTTAACTCTTTGTTTAATCGTGTAGGCATGGCCGAGGCATCCGGGTCCTAGAGAAGAAAGGCCGTCCCGACTGTCGATGAGATGTTGAGGGCCGAGTCCCGAACGAAAACAACCGTTCGGAGGAAGCAGGCGGTTCCTCGTGGTGAGGGCCCCTCGGCCTTAGTTTCTGTTGCTGCGGCTCCGTCTGCTGCTCCAATTTTTATTGCTGCAGCTCCGGCCACGGTACCCGTCCCGGTCGAGGTCGTTCTGGCTCCAACCATCCCTCCTATCGTCGCTCCTCCCATCATCGAGGCTCCTCCCGCAGCCCCCGAGCTCTGCATTGCCGTCCCCTCTTCATCCGAGCATGAGGAGGCTATTCGGATGGCTGACGCCATGCTCTCCCCTCCCGATGTCGGGAATGAGCTCAAGGTTGAGGCTCAGGCCTCAGCAGGTAGCAGGACCAGGGCCGGGGAGGCAGTAGAATCGTCTTGGGTGGGGACGAGCGGAGAATGGTTCTAGCCGGGCTACCATATGTCTTGCCTGGTTCGTCGGGCCACCAAACATGCCCCGGAGGAGGAAATAGCCATACTCTTCACCAAATCAGACGAGACCTTCGTTAATGACTTAGCTTCTGTCCTCTATCAGGTACTTCTATCGACTTTCTTGGCCTCCAGTTTTTATCGTGTTCATATACTTAACTCTATTATTTTTTCCTTGGTTCAAACCGTCTCGATACTCCTTCTGACTCGTGAGAGGCCGAAGGAGTCTGAAAAGAGGGATGCTAAGGTGGAGGCCCTCAGAGGCGAGGCGGGGATCTTGTGAGATGAGGCTGCCTTCCTCCGAATGGAGCAGGCGAAACTACGACGGCAACTTGAGGATGGGAAAGTCTGAGAACTTCAGTTGCAGGGGGCCGTGGGTGATCTTGAAGCACGATGTGGTGCAGCGGCAACTGAACTGACACAAGCTAGAGCCCACGCGGATTCACTGACAAAGGAGAATGCCCAGCTGGGGGAAGTCCTAAAGCGGACCAAGGCCGAGGCAGCAGAAGAACAGAGCCGAGCCATCTTCTAGGCGAAGGAGGCTTAGTGTGCTGAAGACGAGGCCTCCCTGGCCTTAACGATAGTTGTTGCGGTGGACGCCTTCAAGGCTTTAGAGGAGAGGGTAGCCGAAGCCACTAAGTTTTACAACTATGGCTTCGATGCTTGTATTGAGGCGGTTCAAGATATGTATCCGGGCCTCAACCTTGAACCTCTGCTACCTAAAGACGTGGGAGAGAAGCCATCTGAAGATGTCTGCTCGGACCAAGCTCCTCCTCCTCCTCCTCCGATTGCGTAGTTATCCAAAAACTTTTATGAACTTAGTCTTTTTTGTTGAATGATTTGATGGATATGACCCTCTGAAGAGGGCATGTGAATGATGATTTTTGACCCTCTGGAGAGGGCACATGGATGATGATTTTTTCTTTATATGTAATTAGTTTTTGGATGTTGATTGTTATTTACCAACCTGATTCATCAACAGGTCGGTTTACTTCAGGGTATTGCTAAGCCGACTCTTTGACGCGTCAGCCTGTTCCAATGTTGTCTTGTGGAACTTGAATTTTTTATGGCATCACCGTTGTTAAGTCCGGATCTCTAGGGGATCGGCTTGTCCCGCAATTGGTGTGAAAACTTCGATCTATCTACTAGTTGGGCGATGAGCCGACTCCTCTGTTAAGGAGTCGGGTCATCCATTAGCTTTTCCCCTGACTTAGAGGGGATGCCTTGTCGACTTTTTGTGGGATAACGCTCTAACCCCTTCTTTAAGGGATCAGCTCGTTTAGTCCACCTCTGCATATGAGATGTGACTTTTCCTTAGTAAATAATCCATTCATGTATATAGGAAGTGAATTTCATTGAGAGCCTTAAAGGCTAGTTACTCGGAGGTGTACATTTATTGAGGGCCTTAAAGGTTAGTCACTCGGAAGCACACATTTATTGAGAGCCTTAAAGGCTATTCCATCACGGATAGTAAACTTTTAGGTGCTTGGCATTCCAAGGGTGGGGGAGCTGGCGGCCCTCAAGATCTTCTAAGTGGTAGGAGCCTGGTTTAGTCGATCGGACCATATGGTAAGGCCCTTCCCAGTTAGGCCCGAGTGTCCCAGCCCCCGGTTCAGTGGTGTTCTAGAAGACCCTGCGAAGGACTAAGTCTCTTGGATGGAACCGCCTGCTCTTAACCTTAGAATTGTAGAATCGTGCCACCTGTTGATGTTGACCGGCGGATCGAAGTATAGAAACTTCTCTAGCCTCTTCAAGTAGGTCTAGGTTGGCTGCCATCTGTTCGGCATTTTGGTTCTCTTGATAATTTCTGACTCGAGCTGTAGGAAGGCCGATTTCGACCGGTATCATCGCCTCCGATCCGTAAGACAACGAAAATGGAGTTTCCCTAGTAGATGACTGAGCTGTGGTTCTATAGGCCCACAGGACAAATGGGAGTTCCTCGGCCCAATTGCCTTTTGCTTTCTCTAACTTTATCTTGAGATGATGCTTGATGACTTTATTAACTGCTTCCATCTGTCCATTGGATTGCAGGTGCTGAGGAGAAGAATATGCATGAGCCCCTGACACATGCCTCGGAACTTGTCGTTGTCGAACTGCCTGCCGTTATTGGACATAATGGTGCGTGGAATCCCAAACCGGCAGATGATGTTTTTTCAGACAAAATTAATCACCATCTGTTCCCTAATCTTTACAACGAGCTCGGCTTCGGCCCATTTGGTGAAGTAGTCGACTGCAACGATGGCGAACTTGATGTGCCCCTTTCTTATGAGCAGGGGGCTGATGATGTCAATCCCCCACTGAACAAACGACCTTGGACCGCTCATGGGGAGTCATTTATTTTATAGGTTGACTCGGTACAGCCGCATAGTGTTGACATTTGTCGCACCTTTGAACATAGTTCTTCGAGTCTTTCCTGAGGGTTGGCCAAAAATACCCTTATCGAAGTATCTTCAGGGCCAAGGCTCGGCCGCTAGAGTAGTTTCCACAGATTCCTTCATGAATCTCTCGGGTCACATAATCTGCTTCATCAGGTTGGAGGCACCTGAGGTAGGGCTGCGAATGCCCTTTCTTATACTGTATCTCATTTAGAACTGTGTACCGTGCTGCCCTGACTCTCAAGCGCTTTACTTCCAATTTATCTGAAGGGACCTTGCCAGTTGTGAGGTACTATAAATCGGGTCCATCGAGCTCGGAGTATCGCTTACTGGATTGACCATTTTCTTCTCCTTTTGGTTGATGCTCAGATGTTTTATGAACTCCATGGGAATGATTCGCGGGATCCTTCCATCCGTGGCTGAGGCTAACTTCGTTAGGGCGTCAGCCCATGAATTTTCTGCTCTAGGGATCTTTTGGATAATGCAGCTCCAAAATCTTTCAATTAATTTTCTTGCCTCGTCTAGATAGGCAATCATTCTTGCTTCTTTGGCTTCATACTCTGTGAAGATGTGGTTCACTACCAGCTGGGAATCACATCGGACCTGAATGGACTGGACCCCCAGGCTTGCCGCTAGTCTGAGTCCAGCGAGCAGAGCCTCATACTTTGCCTCATTGTTAGAGGCTTTGAAACCGAGTCGGATTGCGTATTGGATGGGCGTGGAGTTAGGCGTGACCAGGACAATTCCTGCCCCAGCGCGTTTGGCATTAGATGACCCGTTTACGTAGAGAATCCATCCTGGCTCAGATTCTGCCTCTTGATTGCTTGGGGGAATAGGCGAGGGAGCCACTTCGACTTCGGTGCTGGTCCCTTCTTCGCTTGGAGTGGTGAATTCTGCAATGAAGTCGGCCACGGCTTGGCCCTTAATTGTTGTCCTCAGACAAAACTGGATGTCGAATTCACCAAGTTCGATGGCTCATTTGGCTAGCTGACCTGAAACTTCGGGCTTTTGGAGAACTTGTTTGAGAGGAGAATCCGTCAGCACGACGACGGAGTGTACTTGGAAGTATGGACGTAACCTCCGAGTTGAGATGATGAGACTGAGCGTTAGCTTTTCAAGAGTCGGATATCTCGTCTCAGCGGGCACCATGGCCTTGCTCACATAATATATGGGATGTTGTTTGCCTCCGACTTCTTTAATCAGGGCTGAGCTGTCGGCCGAGGTCGAGACTGCCAGGTACAAGAACAGGGGTTCAACTTCTTCGGGCTTGGATAGCAGGGGTGGAGAGCCTAAATACTGTTTCAATTGCTGGAAGGCTTATTTACATTCTGAGGTCTATTCTGCCTTCTTATGACTCTTCAACTGTTGAAAGAAGGGGAGGCATTTATCCATGGCCCTGGATATGAAGAGCACGGCTACTTGTCCTGTGAGGCATTGTATTTCCTTGACAGTCCGAGGCGAACTCATGTCTAGGAGCGCTTTGATCTTGTCGAGGTTTGCTTTAATACCCCTCTGGCTAACTTAAAACCCGAGGAATTTACCGGAGCTGATCCGAAGACGCACTTCGAGGGATTCAGTTTCATCTGGTATTCGTAGAGGATGGTAAAAGTTTCTCCGAGGTCTGTCAGGTGGTCAGACGCCTTGACACTCTTTACTAGCATGTCATCGACATACACTTCCATCGTATGTCCGATCTGCTTGGCAAACATTTGATTTACCAGCCTTTGATACGTGGCTTTAGCATTTTTCAGGCCAAATGGCATGACCCGGTAACTGTAGAGTCCTTTGTTCGTGACAAAGGTAGTCTTCTACCTGTCTAGAGGGTGCATCGCGATCTGGTTGTATCCGGAGTAATCGTCCAGGAAGGAAAGTAATTCATGTCCCGTTGTGCTGTCCACCAGCTGATCAATCAGATGCAACGGGAAGCTATCTTTCGGACACGCATTGTTTAGATCCGAGTAGTCCACACAGACCCGCCATTTCCCATTGGCCTTCTTGACGAGGACCATGTTTGCGATCCACTTGGGATAGTTTACCTCCTCAATGAAACTGGCATCGAGTAGAGTGGAGACTTCGTCAGCTATGGTTTCGTACTGCTCGGTATCAACCGGTCTTCTCTTTTTCTTTACTGGTTTGTTATTGGGGTCCACGTTTAACCTGTGGACCATGACATCTGGAGAGATTCCGAGCATATCTTCATGCAACCATGCGAAGACATCTCGATGCTGCCGTAGGAAGGCTACCACTTTGAACCACTGCTCGAGGTTCAATGATATTCCGAGCTGAACAGTTTTGCTCGGGTTTGCCTCGTTGAGCGGTACTTTCTCCAGATCTTCTATAGACGAACCTTTTGCAAGTCCTCTGGGGTCTAGAGTGTTGACGGCGAGCGCTTGCTTAACTGACCCCTTCTTGACTACTATAGCATAATATCTCCGAGCCTCATGTTGATCGCCTCAGATGTATTCTATTCCACCCTCAGCGGGGAACTTCATCATCAAATAATAGGCGGAGACAACTGCTCTCATTGTATTGAGGGAAGGTCTACCCAAAATGACGTTATGCACGGATGACACATTGACAACAAGGAAGTCCACCATGAGGGTGACTTGATGTTGTTCTTCTCTCGTGGTCACAGGGAGGGAGATGGCTCCTTCGGAGATCACTCTTTCTCTGGAAAAGCTGTGTAGGGGGTCTTCATAGGTCTGAGATGTGACCTCAGAATCCCCATTCTTTTAAAGGCCTCGGAATAGATTACGTCGGCCAAGCTTCCGGTGTCAACCAAGATGCGGTACACCTTGCGGTTAGCTATGGTCATTGTAACCACCAGGGCGTCATCATACGGGTGCTGGATTCCACGTGCATCTTCTTCCGTGAAGGTTAGATTGCACGGGCTGACACAGAGTTCCTTGCTGGGCCGCTTGGTTAAATGGACGTAATGCTCTGGATCTGACTTCCAAGAGTGGGCTTTTCGAGCCTGGTTTGAATCTCCTGCACCGGATGAGCCCCCAAAGATTGTGCGGATCTCAGCTGGTTCTTTCGTGGTGTTATTCAGCTGTTCTCGCTCTCGCTCTTCTTTCCGAGCAGTTCTTTCTCCTATGGTGTATCGGCGCAGGTGACCCTTACGAATAAGGGTCTCAATCTCGTCCTTGAGGTCCACGCAATCGGCTGTGTTGTGGCCGTGATCCCGATGAAAGCAGTAATATTTGCGTTTGTCTCGATGATCCGGGTCGGCCCTCATGCAAACAGGCCAATTCAGAAACTTATGCCCTTTGATATCTAATAAAATTTGCTCGGTTGACGTGTTGAGGGGGGTGTAGGAACAGAATTTACCCTCCGGTTTCCTGCTCAGATGGCGATTACGAGGGGCATGGTCGTCTAGTCCTTTACTGGATGGCTGAGGTTCTTCATTCCTTAGCCTCTTCCATTTACCTGTCAGATCTGTCACTTGAACATTTTTGCGGGCATTAGAGAATTTCTCAGCGTTAGTATACTTCTGAGCTCTGGCAACGAGGTCAGCTAACGTTTTCGGTGGGTTTTTTCCAATGGAGACAGTGAACTTTCCTTCTTTTAGGCCGTTGAACACAGCAGCGAGTGCCATCTTGTCGTCGTAATCTTCTACCTGCAATGCTTCCTCATGGAAGCGAGTAATGTAGTCCTTCTACTGTCACGCCCCAAACTGAAAAATCAGATTCACAGGAATCTCGATCGACGAATCCGGTGCCAACAGCCTCCGTAGTACCCCATTCTCAGCTCCTAACGTCCATACGCCAGGTTCCGATCCTGGGATCCTACAAGGAGGATTTTTTTTTTTTGTTTTATGTACATTTAACTCGTAATAAGCATAACCACAAGATTACCCAGTTCACAAAGGCACACATCGTCATTACATATCCACTAATGTAATAATTTGAGTACAATGCTGAAAGGAAAATACATAAATCGAAAATCAAGCTCTAGAAGACTGTTGTACGCTCCAAGCTCAATATTGCTGCAACTTAACAACACCTGCACGTATTTATCATGCATAAGCTTATAGAAAGCTTAGAGGGTGGTGTAAGTGTGTGCACAAGGTAAGTGTCAAGTATTTAATACAATGCCATCATCATACAGTACCGAAAATAACGGTAATCCATAAATCGTATAATATCGGAATAAGCAGAAATACTGACAAGATCATGAATTATCAGAGTAAGCAAAAATAATAACAAGATCATGAATTATCAGAGTAAGAAAAAATACTGACAAGAGCAGGAATTATCAGAGTAAACAGAAATACTGACAAGATCATAAATCATACGATAACAGAGTAAGTAGAAATACTGACAAGTCAATGAGTCATACAATATCATTGTGCGCAATACATATCAGCTATGCAAACGAGGAGTTATAAAGAGTCAAATATCAGATGCCGAGGATGCAATGCTGCAACGTCTTAGAAAAATTTGTACAAAGGCCCGAGTACCACCTCAGGCAGAAATCACTCAGGACCAAATCCTTTAGAAATTAGACAAAATTAACTAAGTGCTAAATTAGATTAGTTATGAAATTCGCTTGAACCACTTTAAATACGAACTGCAAGACTCAAAACTTGTAGAATCATTAACGCTATATTACCTTATAATCTAGGATCAATCTCAAAACCCATTTGCTCTCGGGAGCACCTTGAAACTCCGTATCAGACCTGGACTGCGCGTCGAAAGTCCGATTACTGCGAAACTAAACCGTTATGAATGCTTTACTGGGCTTGACAACTATCTTGGAAATCAAATCCAGATAATATCTAGAAACGCACAACTTGAGCCTGGAGCAAGGTGTTTGAAAAACGCGAATATCTTTATGAAACGTGCTTAGATTTAAGTAAATTGAGCCGTTCACTTACATGCAAAATATAGGGATTCAGACCGTCAGAATCTAACCCAATTACACCCTCGGATCAGGGAAAATTTCTAACACTTGTCAGTGTACTTGTGGCCCTGATGGAATGTCGGTGACCGTTGAACTGAAACTGGTCTGCCACGGTTGATCTGTAAATTCGATCGGACCGAAAACTTAACTCGACCTAGATCCAATGCCAGGGAGCTTAAGTCCGACCGTACGCAGAAAAGAGGCCTTTAGAAATGCTCCGTTGGATCGAAACAGCCCCCATTTGGCTATAACCTAAGTATACCATGGCCATGGGGCCGTTCTGGTTAGTTCTGGGCCTATATAAGGGCTTAAACCCACCTCTCTCTCATTCCATACAAATTCCTAACCCTAGAAGAGAAAAGAGAGAGAAAAGAGGAGGAAAGAGAGAGAAAGTAAGAGAGAGTTGGCGTTTGCTTCTGGGATTCTTCCTTGACGCTCCACGTGCTTAACCACCACATTTGTGTTACTAATACGGCGTTTTGACTTCATACTTGGGTAAGAAATCCTAACCCTAACTTGATTTAGAGGTTCAAATAGAACAGAAGGTGGAATAGCTAACCTATTCCCTGTTATAGGTTGCCGTCGTGCCGTAGACAAAGACTCGGTATACAAACTGAGTCTGTTACTCGTTTACCGGCGAAAGGTGCGGACTATAAACGTTTAGGTTATGGTTTTTCAAGGCTTTTAATGTCCGTTAATGATTTATGACTAACTTGATTGCTATCACATGCTTAGATACGATGTTTCCCGCGTTTTATACATACATATTAACTATGTTGAATATAGTGTATTCCATGTGTTTGTTGATATGACTGAATGATTATGGAATTTGAATTCGTGCCTGCCATGATTATTAACTATGGATATATGCTTGTTGTGTATGTGGCAACTCTTTTGTGAAAGGGCTTGCCAGGATGTATGTTATAACTAGTCTATTACATGTGAGTAATATGTGTAGTCTAAGGGTTTGATAAAATGCCTGAATGAAAAATCGCTTGTTTACACGTATGTAACGAGGGTGCTGAGATAGGATTCTTAATCTCCTTCTCTATAATTACAATTTTTCTTATGTAACCTGTCTTACTACTATGCGATTGATGGATGTAATGCATATGTAAGATAACATGTGTACTATGTGTTTTATGAAATGCTCAAATGCTTGAAATGTTTGAATTTTTGTTCAACGCTGTTATGCAACTGAGTGTGATTGGGACTATGACTTAGTCCAGGCAATCGGTAACAGGTCCTGGCTAGGTGGCTGAGGTTGTTTTCGCCACACAGGACGTGTTCGATAAATCCGAGTTGTACTTTGGTTGTCAACAGTGGTTAGGCCATATGGAGTGTGTACGCACTTCATATCGATCAATTCAATGTGCACTCGTATCAGTTGAGCTCGTCAAGTAACTTGATTGACCCAATGTATGTTCACAATGTATGGACGCTACTGCTTGAACCTAAGGTACCAAACTCACAAGTGGAAACCCCGTTGACCTTGGTACCTCGATCCGCTAAGACTCATGAGCTGGACATGGTGGTATGAGACACTGTGGTCGAGCTGTCGGCCTACGCTGGGGCGACGAGCCTCCTTGTAGTGACCAGTGAGCAACACCGCCTCGTGAGCCAAATACAGTGGTATGAGACACTGTATTTGAGCTGTCGGCTTACACTGATAAGGTGACGAGCCCTTTGTAGTGACCTCGAGCATGCTCTGAGCCTGCGGAGAGGCGACGAACCTTTCTGTAGCAACTAGAGTATAACTAGGCCTACATTGCATCGAGGTGACGAGCCCTTTACAGTGACCTAGAATCGCAACATCGTATAAGATTTACTAGGACTGACGACCCTAGAATGGATCATTGTTTGGGAAATGATATAAGGGAGGTACCTTAGTTTCCCAATCCTGCTGTATGAAAAGGACTAATAAGAACTTCGTAACACGTTCATGCACCGCATTGCATGTATCATTTGGCGTTGGGTAGAGCATTAAGGAAGTGACTGACATGCGCGACTGTGAGATGAAGATCGTAGAGGGAGTGCAGGCGAGGGCATGTATCATTTATACATACCATCCTTGCATTAACCAGAGTACTTAGGAGCGCTTGTTGTATTGCCTTATCATTACTGCTTGACTGAATTGATAACATGTTAACCTTTGCTTTATAGTTTCACTGAGTTGATCACTCACTCTCACGTTGTGGGACGGTGGTGTACACACCAACCAGACCCTGTCTTAGTTGTAGGTGGTGACGATGCCTACGAGGCGGAGTCGGACTTTGAGGATGACGAGGAGGCATTCTCCTACATGCAGTTTTCAGGCAGGTTCATGTGAGCCATGTCCTGATCGATGGAGATTTCTAGGATGTTAACTAGATGCTACTACACGTGCTATTTTTTTTTTAAAACGCACATGTATATTCATTTTTGGTTCATTTGGGAAGTATACATGTATATATTTAACCTAGTAACATGTTCATACTCTAGAGACTTACAACAGTTTATATATTTGATATATCTCTCATAGTTCTTCCGCTTGCGTAATTTAACTGTCTCTGGAGTATGATATGCTGTTTTGGTATAATTCCACTCATGTTTAATGCCCTAACACAGACAACATTTAATCATCATTATCTATATTGCATAAGTGATGTGTTGGAACTCGGGAGTGGAGCTTATACTCGACCCCCGATTTTCAGGGCGTTACAAATGCAATATACAATTCCTGATGAGTTCACGAATAGTGTCAGTCGTACCTAAACCATATAAATACAGAAACACAGTAACCCAAAATGTCATATGCCGCGAACATAATGTAATATGCGGTACGAATGGAATCACCATGCTAGAGTGTGAAGTCGGGATGATAGTACGTAGTATCGCAAGCTATGGGGTCCATCACAAGGGACTTTTATTCAAACCAGTCTCATACCTAAATTTATATAGTCAGACTCAATGTGGTAGACTCCTGATCTCAGGTTAGTTGCGCGCCCCAACCGAAATCTTGGCCATTGCGAAGGCACACATAACAAATAGTAGCGCGCCACCAGCCTGAGTGGATAGTGAATGAATGAATGAATGAGTATGCAACTCCTGCTCAATAAGTCCACATATAAGTACGGTTCCTCTCTGGGATAATCACCGGGGTCTAGTACACTCCACACCACCTGCAGCCCTATCAAGTGTATAATGGGTAAGTGGAAGAGACCTCACTATCCGCCTGACCAGTAGTCTGCCAATACCTACTTGGCTCGTCGATAGTGGACCCATTCCTCGAGCTGATTAAACTCAGCCTAGCTATGCTTACTCCCTTGGGCGGGTAAGGCCACACCCCCTCCCAACCGACCACGACACAGTGGGAGACGCGACCTCCCGGTATTCGACACTCGGGCACTCATGTATCCACTCGGTCTCTACGTTGGGGCGTCTTCTGGTACTAAGAGGGTTTTAGAGATTTTCACCCAGGGCCATCTATGACAGTTCGATGCTTGAATCAAACATTTTCGGTATTCCATCTGGCCATCCACGATATACTTGTGGAGGCTACGACCTTGATGTCGCTAGGGCGTACAGTAATCACAATGCAAGATGCATGAGTGATATAACCAGTTATGCATCAATCCTGGGCATACCGTGCGCTGATGTGAGATAACCTCCGCCTATCAAGGAGTCTCATGACAACCTGCCCAATGACATATGCAATGGTCAACCACATCTTATAACAAGCATGTAGATGATGCGTATGGGCATGAATAATGATGCTATACTGTCACATACTCATAATCGGTATCAATAACCGGCATCAATAATTGGCCTCAACAATGTGGACATTTAACCAACATTGCCCCCAAGGAATGACCCATATAGAGTCTAACATATAGTGGACCCATGACCTCACAAGAGGGCCAAAAATACAACACCATGGGTCTCACTCAAGAGCTTAATACACATCACAATGGGCCTTTCGCATGGGCGTAACATACATCACAATGGGCTCCATTGCCTGGCCCTCAAATACACCACAATGGGCCTCATACAATCATAATGGGCTGCGTCGCATGGGCCTAATATATATTGCATGGGTTGCATCACATGGGCTTATATACATTGGATGAGCCTCTAACACGGGCTTAATGTACCTCACAAAGGGCTCCATAGCCTTATATACATTACATTAGGCCTTGACAATCGGAATCGACCTCGGTAAATAGAATCGACCTCGACGATCGGAATCGGCCTTGACAATTTTACTCGGCCAAGATACTTGACCTTGACAACCGGAAATCGGCCTATACAATCGGCCTCTACGCAAGGCGGGATCCATGGATGGACAACTGATGATGGACCGAACAATATCAATGGGGCCCAATCGTTTGGGGTAACTCACTAGAGAATGACGAGAATCGGGCCTAAGGGAAGGTCACAATGTGGACATTAAACCATCATTGACCATCAATGTGGCCACTTAACCAACATTGCTCCCAAGGAATGGCACTCATAGGGCCAATCGTATAATGGGCCCACGGCCTCATTCAAGGGCCTAATATACATCATCATGAGCCTTGCTTATGGGGCATATACGCATCACATTGGGCCTCACTCATGGGCCAATATATATATCACATCGGGCCGTATCAAATGGGCCGAATCAAAAGGGTCGAGTCAAATGGGTTGAGTCAAATGGGTTGATCAAATGGGCCTAATACACAACATTATGGGCCTCTACCCATGGACTCCGAATACATCACAATGAGCCTCTACCCATGGTCTCCAAATACATCACAATGGGCCAAGACATATGGGCCGAGTATACATCTCATTGGGCTACGACTTATGGGCTGAGTATACATCAGAAGGGCCACACGTCATGGGCCTAATATATATCACAATGGGCCTTGCCCATAGGCTTCAGATTCAAGCAGGTGAGCCCCATCATATGGGCCGCACCAATGGGCCAATATGCATCGAGTGGGCTTACATCAATGGGCTGCACAAGTGGGCCATATATACATCAAGTGGACCGCATCCACGGGTCGTACAAATGGGCCTCATATATATATCGAGTCGGTCATATCACATGGGTCGCACCAGTGATCATTTTAATAGTTGTAGGTATAACATGTGTATCATTGTACCCTATCATTCCATGGGGCACATGGTCCACAAACGATGATCAGCACTATCCAAACATTGCCCAGGTAAATCAGCACCATCCAAACATGTCCTACACAGTCCAGCACAATCTGGATGGTGTGGGTGAAATAAATACATCATGGTGGATTACACGGGTCGGCCACGCGACCCAGAAAAATGGATGAACAGTGTGAATGAGGTATAACATCAGGGTGGGGTCCAGTCCACATGGCTGAATAACGTGGAATAAAATACATATCATACAGAGCCCACCGTCCATCTGGTCAGCATAGATACAACAAATAAATCAAGGGCCTCACCGTCCAGGGATGGACGGTGCAGGCATAACACATACATTAAAGGCCTCACCGTCCAGAGGTGGACGAGCAGACACATCACAGGCATTAAGATAGGTCCCACCTGCCACACGTACCACATGTGTGGGCAGGACCCTACGTCAAAACAAGCCGATGGCTGGTGTGGATAATCACATACATCATGGGAGGTTTCCACGTGCGGGGCCCACACTCCAGGGTAGCACGGTCAAACACTTACATCACGGTGGATCCCACACATGTAGCCATCAGAGATTCGGATCTGATGGATGGTCTGAATTGTAAACGAGTGGACGGGGTGTAGCACACATACATCACGGTGGGCTGCTGCCTGTCCCAAATGGTGGACGGTGCGGATAATACGTTTATCAAGTGGACCACAGCACCGTTCAAACATGTCCAGCACCGACCAAACATTTGGACGGTGTGGATGAAACAATACACTGCGGTGTGGCCCACATAGCAAAACAGGTGGACGGCTTGGGGATCCCATACACCAAATGGGATCCACAGAACTTGCTGACAGTAAGTACAACAGCCATGAATGCTGGTGTGGGGTACTCCAGCGGACCCAGCCTCCCACCGTCCAGAGGTTGGACGGTGAGGATGCAACACAGCAACCCTGGTGGGGCCACACATGTGGCCCACCATATCGTCTATTCTCCATCCAATCTGTTAATAAGTCACAAAGACCTGGTATTAAGGTGAAAAACAAATATCATACGGATCCAAAACCCTCTGACCCAAAAAGGGTTTCAATGGTAAAAGTTTAATCATCACAGTTTCCTGTGACGTGGGCCACCTGAGCATCGAACGACTGGATTTTTGAGGTGGGGCTCACATCTAAAAGGGGTCCACCATATGCACGGTGTGATGTTCAACACACATCACGTGGGGCCACGGCTGGGACCACATCCCTGGCCCATTCACGCCCAGCGCAGTACGCTGTTGCGTCTTCCGACGGTCAGCAGCAGCAGCGCCTATTTTTTTTTTTAAAATAAAATTTTTATTTTTGTTCTCTGATGGTTTTTCCTATGTGGGGCCTGAAACAAGTGTATCTACTCCACCTATTGTATCCCACAACCCATTACAGATCCAACAAGCCCAATATTGGATGGGTTTTGGTGTACAGAAATATCATGATGTATTTCAACGGCAGAAACACTATTCTCTATGCTATGGCCCATCAGAAGGTCAAATTAACTTCATTTTTCGGCTTAACATCTAAAATGAGCTGAGAAATGGAATGAATGGCATGGATTAAATTAATGCATCAGGGTAGGGTCTGTATTAGTGGCCCACCCAAAAATAAAAAAAACAATATATATTTTGTTAGCTTGTTAGTACACACCCATGTCAGTACAACCCTGCTTCATGTCTAGCGTCCAGAGATGCTGGACGGCATGGATAAACACAGCGGCATGGTGGTCCCACATGAACGTGACCCACGCTCTATCAAGGTGGGTCCCACATGTACGTGGCCCACCTAATAGGTCTGATATTTGTGTTTTCTTATCATCCATAAGGTAGGGTCCACATGACTTGGACGGTTTGGATAAGACATACATCAAGGTGGGGTCCATCCAAGTGAGCCACACATCACACAAAAATGAAAAAGAGAGAGAGAGAAGCACTCATCTTAGATCTTGGACTTCTTCTTCCACCAATGTGATCTAGAGCTCCAAGGGAACAAGATTCAATGGTTGTGATTGATTTTGGAGGGTTGGATTTGGGGGTGGAGAGCTTGCAAAAGGGTTGAAAATGGAGAGCTCTCATAGACATTGGGAGCTCTCTCCCTTACTAGGAAATAAGAAAGAAAGAGGGAGGGAGAGAGATAAGAGAGAGAGAGAAAGGAGAAATGATTGCTTTTTTAGCTAGGCAATCATGAGTTGTAAGGGACATATGGGCTAAGGTCATTATGAGTTGTAAGAGCATGGCTAGGGTTATGGGCTAGGGGCTATAGCTAGGGTGATGTCACCCCCAGGGTGACATCATCCTCATGATGATGGTTGCTAAGGAAATGTGCAATCTGGATAGGTGGGTCCCGTAACGCGTGGTCCACGACCATTATCATGCGCAGTCCACAACTTATGATCTAAGAGTCGGATTGGCGCACGAGACACGGCGTTAGAACCGCAGCGACAATGCGGTGATGACGGTATAAGTTTCGAGTCAAGCCGACTCAGATATACTGGACGCTACTCAAGATCGCGCGCAATTACTGATAACAGATCGTGGGTCGCTGAATTTCGATCGGGAGGACCGTGGAAGCCTACAGAACGATACAGTATTAGATACGGGTCTTACATCAACGACTCCTTAAGTTCTCGCTTGATGGCGAACAGATGAGTATTAGGTTTCTGACTCCTCTTACCGCTTATGAATTGGGTAAGGAATAGTCGACTCAACTCCACGTAGGAACCTATGGAATTGGGTTTGAGCTGACGGTACCAACTCCGAGTAGATCCTGTGAGGGTTATCGAGAATCCCCTACACATCATTGCATCCGTTGCCGTCTGGGTTTGCATCCATGAACGATAAGCTTCCATGTGCTCGGATGGGTCGCCAGACCTAGAGTATTGGATGACGGGAGGTATCCGGAACCTCTATGACATCACCTCGTCCATGATTGTAGAGGTGAAAGGAGGTTCGGTCTCTTCCATCATTGCTTAAACACCCGTGGGAACTGACGATGGTGGTTGCTTCTTTTCTAGTGTCAGAATCTTGTCATTGAGCTTTACGAACCGTGTTTCCTAGGGATCTTTATTCTCAGCTACTATCTCCTGGGTGTTTTCTATTTCGGGAGTCCTCCTTCCCCTCCTTCGTTTCAGCTCATGGCGGAGATCTGTCGATGCAAGGGCTGAGGTGACTGAGGTGTTTGTCGGTGCTCGAGTTGTTGTGTTCTGAGCCAATACTCGGACTTAGGTTGGGGGAGGATTCTGAACAGAAGCCAGTGCCTGAGGAGGTTGACGTGGGGGCCCCTCAGGTCTCGTACTCCTCGGTGCAAAATGAGCTTCCACAACCGAACCAATCGGCTCAGGAACAAGGTTTTTCTGAGTAGGATGTGGTTGCGGCTCTTGTTGTTGTTGCTTCATTTGATTGATCTCATCGCGTAAGGCTTGTATTTCACTTTGCATTGCGTGATACTTGCTTACCCGATTGTGTGAACGCTGGGAAGGCCCTTGGGTCGATTCAGCGTAAAGCAATGAAGAAGAACGAGTCTGTTCTGGTTCCATAGTTACCACTTTCTTCTTTCCTCTTGCCATAATGCTTAAGAATAAGAACCTGACCTTTCGTATCAGATTCCCACAGACGGCGCCAAAAATTATTGATGACAAAATCTGGTTCACCCTCCACTCCACATAGTGTACTTCCAAGGAACCCTGGTCCTGCATAAAAGATTACCAAAGGAGACCCTGGCTAAGCCAGATGACCCTCCGAGGCCTAAGTCAGGTCAAGGGAATCTGGGTCTAAGTTGGGAAGTAGAGAGAGAGTACAAGATGTTGCGTACCTGTAGCAATGGAGTCTTGTGGTATTTATACCTGATCATCGGGCGGTCCAGGTCCGTTATTCTCGGCATGATTTGTTCAATCAATGAGATTTTCAGATCGTGGACATATTGCACACAATCCATGGATCGTGTGGCGTATCTGTAGGTGGGTGATCGGTCACGTCCGCTTAAGGCAACTTCTTATTTTAGCATATGAGACACCCACATTCCGCCTCGACCTTGGCTCGGAAAATCTTTCCTCGGACGAAGATGAAGATGAGGACAAGGACGAGCCCCTAGCTCGGATGTCCCTCTTTAGATGAAGATGAGGATGAGGACAAGGTCCCCGCTCGGATGACCCTCTTCAGATGAAGATGAGGATGAGGATGAGGCCCCGGCTCGGTCATCCTTCTTCGGTGAAAGCTTGCCTTGTCTGGCCTAGGGTCGTCGTCTAGAAATTCGTTCGCACCTGATGTGAAGTTCTCTTTTCGAGACCCTACCACTGATTTGTTAGACGCGCATTCTGTCATGAGTTCGAGCCAAGCTTTGGTCTGGACGGAGTTCGAGCCAACTGATGCGAGTGGTTACATCGTTCACATCTGGTTTGTCAATAGAGGATCAGTCCGGAGTATCTGGTCGGAGTGTTACACCTCCTGTTCTAGTCTCAGATCGATCCAAGCTGATCACTAACCTTGGAGTAGGAGCGTCGCTATGACTTAACAGTGAATCCTTCAGTTGTGTATCATGTCAAACATTCATGTATCCGATCGGATTAATTTGATATTAGCCCTTGGAGTTATAAGGGGCTCAGATCTTCCCATAACAATATGCATGTGTAAGTATGTGCACCCCAGGCCACACTCAAAAAGATGTGGGGCCCTAAACAGATGAGTGCCCATGATTTCCGGCCAATCCATCCCACGAGTCTATCCTGCATATACCCCTAAAATCCAGCCAGGGACCAGTCACGACTTTGCTTTTTCCACACCCAATCCTAATATCCTGTTCTTCCAAAATTCCAAAGACAACCCAATAGAAAATGGGCTATAGCAGCAAAAATAAAAAAGAGCAAAATATTCTATGGCCCTCCACGACAATTTTTTTTTTTTTTTTTTTGTTAGCTTGTTAGTACACCACACCCATTGTCAGTTCACACTTCACTATTAGCCACCCCACTAGGGAATTGATACTAAGACCTCAGCGGTGAAACTGAGGTATCTTTCACTCATAATACCACTTGAGCTATGGATCAGGGTGTGGCCCATCCATGACAGTTAGGGCACATTTGGACGCAGGGTTTTAAGCCTGAATTTTTGGTCTACATGACTATTAATCCCGCAATTGGATGGTAAAACGGGGTTTGCAAAGTGTATGCAAACACCACAATCTGAAAAACGTTGGTTTTTTCTTAAAAGGGGGTTTGCTGCCTCAAAGCTCCTCTTTGGAGGGCGCCTCCAAACAGGCCCTTACTGTGTGATAGGGAGCTTGAAAGATCAACCATCATCAAAGTGGTAAAAACTGCTTCTACATGTCCCAAAATCAAATGCAATCCAACTAATTTAAAATTAAGAGTCAAGTATGGATGGGAAAAACAACCAGTAAATAGCATTTCCTCATATTCAATTGGGTGGAAGTAAACAGATGGAGCAAAGCGGTCAAAACCAAAAAAAGAACAGGAAAAAAAAGATAGCCTGAGAAGGCGGCCAAAATCTATGTATTAAAAACCATACTCGACTAAACACAAGCACCACCTTATTAGATAGAGATCACAAACCGTAATTTCGTTTCGAATAAAACTCTTCGTTTTGGAAAGAGGATCGAAATGGGTTTGAGGAAATCCTCTCTCTCTCTCTCTCTCTCTCTCTCTCACTTGGCACTGATGACCATGTGGGTGCGGAGGAGCTTGGCGGCGGAAACCATGTTTGTGAGGGCAGGGTTGACCTCAGCATGCTTGTGGGTCTTTAGCCCCCAGTCGGGGCTCACCCAGAAGATGTTTGTCTCAAGGACCGCAAGCATCTTGTTGATGCGGTCGGCAATCTCCTCCGTTGATGGGATACGGGGGGAGTGGAAAGATAGGGAGCTTGAAAGATCAACCATCATCAAAGTGGTAAAAACTGCTTCTACATGTCCCAAAATCAAATGCAATCCAACTAATTTAAAATTAAGAGTCAAGTATGGATGGGAAAAACAACCAGTAAATAGCATTTCCTCATATTCAATTGGGTGGAAGTAAACAGATGGAGCAAAGCGGTCAAAACCAAAAAAAGAACAGAAGAAAAAAGATAGCCTGAGAAGGCGGCCAAAATCTATGTATTAAAAACCATACTCGACTAAACACAAGCACCACCTTATTAGATAGAGATCACAAACCGTAATTTCGTTTCGAATAAAACTCTTCGTTTTGGAAAGAGGACCGAAATGGGTTTAAGGAAATTCTCTCTCTCTCTCTCTCTCTCTCTCTCTCTCTCACTTGGCACTGGTGGCTAGGTGGGTGCGGAGGAGCTTGGCGGCGGAAACCATGTTTGTGAGGGCGTGGTTGACCTCAGCATACTTGTGGGTCTTTAGCCCCCAGTCGGGGCTCACCCACAAGATGTTTGTCTCAAGGACCGCAAGCATCTTGTTGATGCGGTTGGCAATCTCCTCCGTTGATGGGATACGGGGGGAGTGGAAAGATAGGGAGCTTGAAAGATCAACTATCATCAAAGTGGTAAAAACTGCTTCTACATGTCCCAAAATCAAATGCAATCCAACTAATTTAAAATTAAGAGTCAAGTATGGATGGGAAAAACAACTAGTAAATAGCATTTCCTCATATTCAATTGGGTGGAAGTAAACAGATGGAGCAAAGCGGTTAAAACCAAAAAAAGAACAGAAGAAAAAAGATAGCCTGAGAAGGCGGCCAAAATCTATGTATTAAAAACCATACTCGACTAAACACAGGCACCAGCTTATTAGATAGAGATCACAAACCGTAATTTCGTTTCGAATAAAACTCTTCGTTTTGGAAAGAGGATCGAAATGGGTTTGAGGAAATCCTCTCTCTCTCTCTCTCTTTCTCTCACTTGACACTGGTGACCATGTGGGTGCGGAGGAGCTTGGCGGCGGAAACCATGTTTGTGAGGGTAGGTTTGACCTCAGCATGCTTGCGGGTCTTTAGCCCCCAGTCGGGGCTCACCCACAAGATGTTTGTCTCAAGGACCGCAAGCATCTTGTTGATGCGGTCGGCAATCTCCTCCGTTGATGGGATACGGGGGGAGTGGAAAGATAGGGAGCTTGAAAGATCAACCATCATCAAAGTGGTAAAAACTGATTCTACATGTCCCAAAATCAAATGCAATCCAATTAATTTAAAATTAAGAGTCAAGTATGGATGGGAAAAACAACCAGTAAATAGCATTTCCTCATATTCAATTGGGTGGAAGTAAACAGATGGAGCAAAGCGGTCAAAACCAAAAAAAGAACAGAAGAAAAAAGATAGCCTGAGAAGGCGGCCAAAATCTATGTATTAAAAACCATACTCGACTAAACACAAGCACCAGCTTATTAGATAGAGATCACAAACCGTAATTTCGTTTCGAATAAAACTCTTCATTTTGGAAAGAGGACCGAAATGGGTTTAAGGAAATTCTCTCTCTCTCTCTCTCTCTCTCTCTCTCTCTCTCTCTCTCTCACTTGGCACTGGTGGCCAGGTGGGTGCGGAGGAGCTTGGCGGCGGAAACCATGTTTGTGAGGGCGTGGTTGACCTCAGCATACTTGTGGGTCTTTAGCCCCCAGTCGGGGCTCACCCACAAGATGTTTGTCTCAAGGACCGCAAGCATCTTGTTGATGCGGTCGGCAATCTCCTCCGTTGATGGGATACGGGGGGAGTGGAAAGATAGGGAGCTTGAAAGATCAACCATCATCAAAGTGGTAAAAACTGCTTCTACATGTCCCAAAATCAAATGCAATCCAACTAATTTAAAATTAAGAGTCAAGTATGGATGGGAAAAACAACCAGTAAATAGCATTTCCTCATTCAATTGGGTGGAAGTAAACAGATGGAGCAAAGCGGTCAAAACCAAAAAAAGAACAGAAGAAAAAAGATAGCCTGAGAAGGCGGCCAAAATCTATGTATTAAAAACCATACTCGACTAAACACAAGCACCACCTTATTAGATAGAGATCACAAACCGTAATTTTGTTTCGAATAAAACTCTTCGTTTTGGAAAGAGGACTGAAATGGGTTTGAGGAAATCCTCTCTCTCTCTCTCTCTCTCTCTCTCTCTCTCACTTGGCACTGGTGACCAGGTGGGTGCGGAGGAGCTTGGCGGCAGAAACCATGTTTGTGAGGGCGGGGTTGACCTCAGCATACTTGAGGGTCTTTAGCCCCCAGTCGGGGCTCACCCACAAGATGTTTGTCTCAAGGACCGTAAGCATCTTGTTGATGCGGTTGGCAATCTCCTCCGTTGATGGGATACGGGGGGAGTGGAAAGATAGGGAGCTTGAAAGATCAACCATCATCAAAGTGGTAAAAACTGCTTCTACATGTCCCAAAATCAAATGCAATCCAACTAATTTAAAATTAAGAGTCAAGTATGGATGGGAAAAACAACCAGTAAATAGCATTTCCTCATATTCAATTGGGTGGAAGTAAACAGATGGAGCAAAGCGGTCAAAACCAAAAAAAGAATAGAAGAAAAAAGATAGCCTAAGAAGGCGGCCAAAATCTATGTATTAAAAACCATACTTGACTAAATACAAGCACCACCTTCTATGTATTAAAAATCATACTTGACTAAACACAAGCACCACCTTATTAGATAGAGATCACAAACCATAATTTTGTTTCAAATGAAACTCTTCGTTTTGGAAAGAGGATCGAAATGGGTTTGAGGAAATCCTCTCTCTCTCTCTCTCTCACTTGGCACTGGTGGCCAGGTGGGTGCGGAGGAGCTTGGCGGCGAAACCATGTTTGTGAGGGCGGGGTTGACCTCAGCATACTTGCGGGTCTTTAGCCCCCAGTCGGGGCTCACCCACAAGATGTCTGTCTCAAGGACCGCAAGCATCTTGTTGATGCGGTCGGCAATCTCCTCCGTTGATGGGATACGGGGGAGTGGATGTCGTACACGGCAGGGCCAATGCCGGCACCGTACTTCACGCCCTCACGGAAGACAGAGAGGAGCTTCTCGTCAGAGAGGGAGTTCTCAATGGTGATGACATCAGCATCCATGTCAATGATTGAGTGGATGATGTCGTTGAAGTTAAGAGTAGCACATGTGGGTGTGGATCTGCGCATAAAGACGATGGTGCATTAGCTCTATGAAATTGTTTTAAAAATTGAAGCCGTAAAAATTGCACAAAAGGGGATTTCAAGAATAACATGGTTAAGTACCTGGTAGGTAGGGATGTTTTACGAATTAGTCACATAAATACAGTTGCAAAATTACCACGCTTGTGAAATAACAGTTAAGAGCATTGTGAGAACAAATTGTGAAAATGGGATTGTAAATTGTAATCTAGTTTGGTAGAATGATATAATGATCTAGAAAAAGGCTTCCATTTTAGCAATACGGCTGTTGGTGGGGTCACAAAATGTGCATGGGGGCATTCCAAGAATAAATGGTATGGATTGTTTAGAGATACTCTATCTCATGAGCAGAAGAAGGAAAAGAACCTGGGTAGTGTCTTTGACACCGCAGTTGGTGATCCGGAAGGAGTGGACAGCCCAATCCAAGTAGAATGCTTGTTCAGACTTCCGCAGAGGCAAGCCCTCTCTCAATGCAGCCTCGTCATTTTGGATAACCTGCACAGGGCAGAAAATGACTAAAGCGTGAACTTGAGATAGGTTCTTTCATGAATGTAACTCTCAAATCTTAAAATAATAAAAAGATTAAGTATACGAACCTCAATACCGGCAGTTTCAAGATCCTCGACTTCATCCTTGATGGCCAAAGCAATCTGGTAGCAAGTCTCGAATCTGATCATATTCACCAATTGTGTTAAATAGATACCAACAAAATCAGTTAAAAATGAGGACACATGCACTTTAGATTGAGCATTTCCTTAGAGCACAACAGACTCCAGACTGGGACCATGTTAGAGCATTTGCTCAGCCCACCTATCGGTGATTCAAATCATTCAAATGGCAGTACCCATGGTGGATGGGAGATGTCCACAAAACTCCAGATGGTGATCCTCACACCACGAATTAGGCCAATGTTAAACATGGAGCATCATTAGTTGTAATAGTCCATAGAAATCAGATGGCCAAGGTCTATGTAATAGGATAGGTACCAGAGCATGGCTCCACTACAACAAAACTGCCTAAAACCGGCACTTTGGCTGCATCATTGACCGGCGCTATTTAAAAGCGGGCCCACGGATGTTTTTATATAAAAATAAAAACAAAATCAGAAACTTTCCATTTCGCTCCCGACTCTCCCTCTCCCTCTCCCGACGACTCTCTCCCTCTCTCCCGACTCTCAGCTTCTTCCTACCCCCGACTCTCTCTCTCTCTCTCTCGCGAACTGCCATTAATTTCAGGGCTTAGATGAAGATCTGAAACAGGTAAGAGTCTAGATTTCATCAATTTCAATCTTAGTGATTTCCTAATTAGGGATTTACAATGTTGAAACCCTAATTAGGGATTTACTATGTTGAAACCCTAATTCAATGTTGAAACCCTAATTAGGGATTTTTCTATGTCCGGAAGTATTTCAAATCCTTGAGGGATTTGTAACTGTACCTCCGTTGTTAAGCTGTGTGGGTGGGTATCAACACGCATTTCAAAATGGGCTATATTTGAAAAATTCTCATTTTGAAGATGCAGCTGATTCCTGCCAAACCATCGTTAAATGGTGAGAGAGGCAATCGATGCGCCTCTCAGTGAGCCCTGTGCTCGGTGAAATCTCTGTGTGAGCATGCGCTACAGGAGGATGTGGCTTTTCTGTAACCCCTGCCTACAGGGAGTGAATGTGGGTGGAAGCTCTATGGGGCCCACCATGCTACATCCATCCACTCCGTCCATCAGTTTTGCCAGCTTATGTCGGGACGTTAGTTCAAAAAGGAGGCAGATCCAAACTCAAGTGGGCCACACCATAGGAAATACTGGAATTGGATGCCCACCATTTAGGCCTCCTTTGGGGCTATGATGATGTTTATAGGCCATCCACACTATTCATAAGGTTATTCTCACCAACAAGAACGGAAAACACATGTCGTTCTTATCCAAAACTTTTGTGGCCCCACAAAGGTTTCAATGGTTAGTGTTCAATCCACACGATTTCCTGTGGCGTGGTCCACTTGATTTTTGGATCTGCTGAACTATTTCGGCTCATGTCCTAACATGAGTTGGTGAAACTGATGGACAGAGAGGATGTTGCACGGACATCCCGGTGGGTCCCATAGAGCTATTGCCTATGCTCTACAGGGACTCCCACTTGTAGGTGAATTTCTTGGAAAGAATTGAGTTTCAGAGCTAGACTATGAGTTGTGTTTGTTGAAAGTCACTAGATTGTGTAGACTGCAGTTCAGAAAATCATGGGCGCTGTCGTGGCTGGAATATTGCCTGAAAATCATACTTATTTGAGTGATTTCTACTTTCGTTGGCTTGAGGTCATTTAATAATATATGCCATTTAACTCCTGGAAGTTTCGGTTTGAAAATGCTAGAATGCGTTAGTTCAGACGTAACCCGGACATACTATTTAGCATTATTCGCTGCCTATCGAACATCATCATCTTAGCCTTATCCCAACTACTTGGGATTGCTGCCTATCAAATTCTACTGACAAAATGGTGGGGCCCGCCCATATGGTTGTTGGGCCAAAGCAAATCACATCATTCTATTTTGCTGAGAATTGTGTATGATTCTTTTAGTTTGTACCAACGCATTCAATAACTCTAATGGCTACTGTTGTTACCGTTATGATAATGGCCATTATGGCTTATTATTATTATTATTATTATTTTCTTTCTTTTTTCTTTTAAATTTTTTTTTGAACAAAACCTTATCAGCCCCGTAATGGACTGTTATGGGCCTTTTTTTTTTTTTTTTTCCCCTGTGAAGGCTGTTATGGCATCATAACGCGTAACGGTTCCCTTCGGTACTGTTTGTGGATACATTGGTTTGTACTTCTTTTAGATTAATATTCGCATTTGTGTAGATGAAATAACCTTCCTGGCTTACCGCTGCCTTAAGAACTATTGATGATTCCAGAACCAAACGATTGCATTTCTATTTCCTTCTTTCTTTTTCTTTTTTATTGCATTTGGTTCTTGGTTGGGATGCAATGCTGAAACTTCCAAGGGCATTTCCTTCTGATGTTCATTACCATGCCGCACGTCTTAACTGCTAACTAATTTTCAAACAGTTGTTGATCAGCTCATGATTCACATGAGTTGGCTTGGTCGGGCTCCATAACCAAGTCTGAACTCAAAGAAGAAGAAGAAGAAGAAGAAGAAGAAGGAGAAGAGAAGGAGAAGAAGAACATAGTTTTCATTGATTCTGATCAAAAGACCAATTTCTGAATTAGAGTCCCAATACTGAGCTTTTCAACATTGATTCTAATCTACTATTTTATTTGTAGCCTATCTGATGATATTGTTGAACTAGTTTTTTCTTTTTATGGATAGTGGGAAACCAAGGACGACTCAAGGTGATGGATTGGCCAGTAAATTGGCTCCCGGAACAATTTGCAGAGTCTCGAGGAGGAGGTTATTGTTGGAATCTATGGGATTCAGTGCTCTTGTACTATATGTTCGTCTGCTCTTACGGCGCCATTGCCGAGAGATGAAGGAACCTGAAATCATCCGGTAATAATATTTGAGATGTGGATTTTTTTAGCTGTTGGAACTCTTTGTTATATGAAAGATGGAACATGTATTAAAAACCAATGGTATGGGGCCCAGGCATGTGTTCACAGCATCCAATCCATCCATAAGATGTTTCACCTCCGAAAACCTTGAGCCTAAAAATCAACCCGATTCAAAACTCAGATGGGCTACAGAACAGGGAGCATATTAAGAGGAAGTGCCCACTATTTATTAGTGTCATGAACCACTGTCTTGTGTATATATAATCAAGGCCATTGAGACCCTTCACCCAGTCCAGATGAATGGTTGGGCCAAGATTTAAGATGTTTTGCAACTCATATAGGAACTTGTGAAATTTGAGAATAGACATTCCCTCCCAAGCTTGTTCTCTTTCTTTTGGCCTACCTTTTGTATTGGGTGCTAGGGTTTTTTGAGGTAATGCATCGGAGAGATGGGTTGGATGGTGTCAATACATCACCTGAGCACCATATCTTCCCAGTGTCACCATAAGCTTAGGGTGGTACTGGTACCACTTGAGTGTGCCCCGAAAACAATGCATGTTATCTGTTGGAGAAATACTAGGGTGAACCATGTGAGGTAAGGTTGAAGAGGTGATTCATTGCATACAAGCCAATGTGTAACGTTTTGTGGGATGTGAAATGATAATCAGGTTAGGACTGTCATAACCATGCTTTGGCCCACAAATAGGTGGTCCACTCATCAGTTGAGCCGCATGTGTATTAGAAAAATGGATGGATAGGAAAAGATGAATAATTGTCTATATTCAATGTAGACATGTGGTCCATCTGATGAGTAGATATTGATTTGGCTTGGGCAAGGTCATGGTGGTCCTCAACTGATGAGTGGTCTATATTCTGCATGTGTGTGGCATGTCTGCGTGTTTAATGTGAATACTTCGTTGCCAGAGTACGATTACATGTATTGATTATGGAAGGGATTAGGTTCAGCAGATCCTTAAAAAAAAATCCAAATTCTATAGATATGGGTGTGTATCAAGGATTGGTCAGTGCTCACAAGTTAAATTTCTTGCCCGTTCTGCATGCTGCACAAAAAATTCTAAATAACTAGTAACTCAAAGACTTCAAAATCATAGTAAATTTGGATTTCAAGCCTTGGGAAGGGAAATCCCTTATCTGAGCATCCGAGTATCAGACTTGGATAGTCCAATTTTTTGAAGGATCCAAGTATCCTCGTGTGAAATCTCTATTCAATCTCTTAAGCGAATCACCTCAAGATTTCTATTGCTGTTGGGAGAATAAAAACCAGTGGCCACTTCCTCAATCATTCAATGGAATCATGTTAAACAAAGTTGAAGAAAGAAACAAGAAATTGTTTTCTTACTTTGTCTTCTATTGTTATCAGTTCTTTTGAGCAATGCGTGTTTGAAATTTGAAGCATCCAGGTCTCTAAAGCTAAGTAGTGGAGTGAAAATCCAAGGTACAACTTCATGATATTTCATTTGAGCTCTCTCTTTCTCCTCTCCCTCTCTCTCTGTTTGAATGATGATGATTATATTAGAAGAACAAACAACGGCAACCAACCACAACTGACCCTCTCATCACTCAACAAGCTGGGTACCAAAACAAAATAAAAAATACAAAAGGGAGAACCCAATCATGAAGGCAAGGAGACCAAAGAGGATTATCTTCCAAAGAACACCTATGGAACTCCTTTCCTGGCAAAGCCCTGTTACTCACAATTCTTCTATTTAGCGGATCAATCGACAGAACTTTACTTAAAAAAAATTCTTCTATTCCTTCTCTTCCACATATCCCAAATAACCTAAAAAGTTACCATCCTCTAAGGCATTTACTTTCTTCCATTTAATGCCCGTTACCAATTCAAAACCAAGTTCCGGATAGACTAGTTAATCATCCACGAGATCCCAAAAAGATGAGGCTAATGGTTCCACACCTCTTTCGCCACCGTACAATGAATGAAAAGTGGTCCACATATCTTTCTTCTTTTCTGCACATGAAGCAGGTATTTGGTAGGGAGATGTTTTTCATTTTTTAAATGATCCACCATTAGAATTTTCTTTCTGGTGCAAATCAAGCAAAAGCCTTAACCCTGGGGGCACTGGTGCCTTCCAAAGTGAAACACAAGAGGGAGGTGCTTCCTCCCGATGTTAGTGTGGGGAAAAAAAGACCAAGCCAAGAATGAGCCATCTGTCAACCACTTCACTTTAGATGAATTGACTAACAACAATTCTTCAATTGAAATATTTCTTTGCAATCTGATATTTCAAGTCAACCACCCTTGATGACTCATTAACATTAACAGATTTTTCATTCTTCACTTCAGTAAGCACGAACGGGTGTTGAACTGAAATCTCAAGAGGCACTTCAACCAACCATGCATCCTTCCAAAAGCGAACTTTGCCACTATTCTCTACTAGACAACTCATACTCTTCCCAAATTCCAATGCCACCCTACTCGAAATATCCATACCAGCTCCCTCGCGGACCGTTGTCCCACCTTGTAATGGCTTTCTAAATCTCAGAATCCATGATCATAGAATAATGCCCCAAGAATAACCCACCCCTCGATTCACCATATTTCCTACGAATTGCTGATGTCTATAATAAATTCGGTTCATCGCACAAACCTCCACTATGACTTATTAAGGAGCTTCTTGTTCCTCTCACTCACATTAAGAATTCCCCAGCCTCCAAAGTTCATTGGTGAAACATGATTCACAAAGCTGGTCATTGGTGAAACATGAGTCTGGTGCTTTCCTATGCTTTGCAGATTGGCACAAGGATATGATTCACAAAGTGACCCCAAATAGTGGGACAAGGATATGATGATGATACCATCTTTTAGCCATTGCAGTTAATCTAGCGATGTTAATCTAGCCATTGTAGATTAATCTAGATGACCCCAAATGGGACAAGTACCATCTTTTAGCCATGATTCCCAAAGCTGACCCCAAATAGCTGACCCCAAACATGAGTCATTTGTGAAACATGATTCACAAAGCTGACCCCAAATAGCTCGGACAAGGATATGATGATGATACCATCTTTTAGCCATTGCAGTTAATCTAGCTGATGTTGTTATGAGTCTGGTGCTTTCCTATGCTTTTGCAGATTGGGATATTAACTTGATGTGTATTTTCAGAAGCAGCAAAGATATTCTCGAACCCGTGGGCGCATTTAATTTCTTTGGGCTATGCTTGCTCATGGTATGCTTGTGTGTATAAAATGATTAAGGTATGCATATGAAACCTTAGGCATCTTTTCTTTATTTGTTTTCCAATCTTTTCTCTGACCAAATTACGCTCTTGTCCTTTTATCATCTATTCTTTCTTTACCGGTTTTACACAGTTAGTTACTATTGAGCGAGGTATGTGACTCTTATTGTTGATTTTTGTAGTCTTTTGCAGAGTGTGGTTTTCAAGGAGGTATGTTTTTGTAAATTCCTCATGGATCCCTCTTAAATCAAAATTGTTCAACTATTCTCCTATAAATCTATTCCAAGGTATGCATCTTTGTAATTTAGTTATTCGCATTGGTTCAAGAAATCAGGAAATGATGCAGTTGTCCTTGTTTTGCATAGGGGTTTCGAATATAGGTCATGGTTTTGAGCTTTTACAAGTGTATTTGCCTTTTTTGTAAGAAAATAGTTCATCACTTAATGGGCCTGTCTTACTTTTTTTTTTTTTTTTTACACACGCACACACACCCCCACACACTCACGCCACACGCACACACACCCCACACACGCACGCTGTGGGATTTCACCACCGTGGGTACTAGAACCCTTGACCCGGTGTTGAAACTCCGGGAGTCTTTACAGATTATCCACCATTTTGGTGGCCAATTACGGGTATTGTCCCTGATCATTTGGTCTGGTCCAGGTTTTGAAAAGCTTCATTCAGTTTTCAAAGGGCACAACATCTTTTCAACAACTCTCAGAAAAACTTAAAATATTCACAACTAGGAGAACACAAGATTATCAAATTTTATTTTATTTTTCTTTACAAGTAACAGACTGTGTAGAGAATTTAATAATATTTCCAGGGACAACATAACATTACGAGGTATAGCACAGAGAATTCAAAGAGTGGTTTTTATTGAAATGGAATTTGATTTCCAATGTCTTAGCTCACAATTGTTTTTTTTTTTTTTTTTTCCGAAAGGTAACGAAATATTATTAGAAAGAGGAAGAACACAGACCGCTGAGATAGCGAACTGAGAAACAACCAGAAAAAGAAAAGAAAAGAAGAAAAAATAGAGAGCAAAAAAAACATGAAAAAAAGATAGCTCACAATTGTTGCCTCTGTGTAGTTTTTCTTTGCGGGTTCAAGAGTTGGGAGTGGTGGATCAACAATTAACGTTGTTCTTTTCCTGTCTGAGATCATGGGCATGTATTGAAGGCTATATTGATTTTGTAAAGGTTACTACCTGGCATTTGTAGGATTGAAGGCTATATTGATTTTGTAGGAGCTTTGAAGCCTAACATCGACTCTTTTTTTTTTGGTCATTGTTGCAGGGTGTATTAGGGTCTACTGTAGAGTGAGACCCTTCTTACTGAGGGCAAGTGGATGGCCGTATCATGTAGATTATATTGGAGAAAATGGGAGTATCATGATTGTAAATCCTCTTAAGCATGGTAAAGATGCAAGGAGAGTATTTTCTTTTAACAAAGTGTTCGGAACAAATGTCACACATTGTATGTTCTCTTTCTCAGAGAAGGTTTCTTTTATGAAATAAGGGGATATATATGATTTCTCCATGATATAATGGGAATTTTTCTGAACTGACTTTCCTTCAATATACCAATGAAAATACCCTGCATTTTAGAAATGGTGAAAATACTTTTCTGTCAGAATAGACTCAATAATTGTCATGAAAGCATTTTGGTTTTTGCCTAAATACTAATGTTGATATGTGAGACTTGGAATTTTGTGAGGTTACACCCTTCATAATATTCTTGTAAGAAACAAGAATCAAGCAGTTATTCCAGAAGCAGATATTTTGTGCAAACTTTCATGATATTTGGTGCAACCAAATGCACCCTTACGGATTTTCTGTCCTTAATACAAGCTTGATTGTTTTATGTTATTTATATAAAAAATTCTCAAACTTGATTGTTTTTATAGGGTCAGTTGACACTCTCCACTGCTGAACCTCCTAATCCTACAACAAGTGTGACATCTGATAAAGATGAAGATGCCCCATCTGAATACGGGACTGTAAAATGGAAATAATGAGCAATTTTCAGGACTTGAATGGCCTGTAATCGTTGGTGAGCCCTTAGGCCCCATGTAGGGATTTGCATCATGATAATAAGGCAAGAAGAATTCTCATTGCTCCTGTTTCTATTATTTCTATATTTTCTTTCTTTCTTGATTTTTGTAGGCGCGCTTTTTTTGGTTTTCTAACAAAGTTGCTTTCTTTTATGCACAACTCCAATAATAACTTTGTGCTCGAAATGGACTTTTCGCCCTTCATGATTCTCTTTTCCTCAAACTTACTCTCTCAAAATCCATCGGCAATGGTGTAAAGTTCCTAAATCAGCACATTTCTTTGATTTTTTTTTTCCCCTTAAAAGTCTTGACTAATGATAGTCCGTTTGGTTTAAAAAAATATGGCCCACCGAATAGAAGTGGCGTTGTACCTAAGATCATGTCTCCCATTCTTTTATAATCTTCCCTGTTTATTGATTTTTTTTTTTTGAAACGCATGAATTGTTTATTGGTTGGCATAAAAATCGTGGCATTATCATGTAAATCCGCTCCATTTTATTTTAATTTCATGATGCTGTCAGATAATGGTTTTCATGGGAGACTTTCTTGTTGGGAACTATTCAACAGGTGAGGAAACATCTCTTAAATCTATGTTTGTTTTCTATATTCCATCGCATGCACCACGTGGTGGAATTTTAAGACATTGTCATATTTCTTTCAGGTTTTTGTGCTGATGGTTGTGCTGCCATCATTGATTCTGGAACTTCCTTACTCACAGCCCAACGGTATGTGTTGTACCTTTTATTAACTAGTTAAATGAACATCTCAAGGTGTGTTTGGGTTCTCAAGGTAGACAAAATGCAGTAGCATCAAGACTTTGAATTCAGAAGAAGCACATCCCAGTCTTATCTTGAACATGTTTTCAGGCATAAAAAAAGCAAAAAAGAAAAAAAGAAAAAAAAGATAAAAAGATAAAAGCAAAAGGAAGCTGACTACCTTACATGCTCTGCTTCGAAACTTGGGTTCTTTGGAGGGGCGCTTCTTCCTGAAAGTAACTACTTGTTCACACAGAGGAGATTTAACACATTTGCTTAAGCTTAACAAAGATATTGCTCGATCTCCCAAAGGAGGCGCTGGTGTTGTTCGTGATATGACATGGTCTGCAGTTCAAGTCACTGGGCCATGGTATCATCATTTGCTCTTTGGCGAATTGGAGACTTGGGAATCTTCATCGAATTTTGGTAGTCTTTTCCTCCCCTTTTAAGTTCTTGTAGTGTTTCAGATATTGGCTCCTTGTGCAGTAGCACTTGTATTCAGTAAGGGATTAGCTTCTTCCTTGATTGTTCGGCTAACCGTTTTAGGAACTTTTCAAAGAAAAATGTCACACCTTCTGTCGAGGATTTTCTTTACTGATCTGGTTTATTCATATATTTTTCCACTTCCCATACGCACATCGAGGAACTAATTTTGGTCAAGAAGAAATTCTCAATTTTGTGTAAATGTAGATTATGATAAGCGGACCTTGAATTACTTGTGCAGTTCGATGCAGCTTTAATCCCATTGATTCATACATATGGTTTGAACTTTATGGTGCTCTATTAGATCGAGATGTTGATCTTGTTGGTAGTGTAACTAAGTGGGTTATGTTCGTTTACAGTCCATGCAACCATTGTGAATGTTTCAAATAAAACACCATCATCTAATAAACATTAACTTGTGCAGGTTATCCAGTCATGGTATGTCATGGGGCGTTTAGGAGCTTTTAACTCTTCCAATCTGCAGGTTCACTTATAGACCACCATGCATCTTTCTTCTTGCTTTGGTTGCGTATGCATGAAATAGCATTGGTGCAACTTGCAAGCCAACAAGATGCCATTTGAATTTGGCTAGTGTTGAAAACGGAACCCACATTAGGACATGTTGGGGAAGGTGGCAAACTGTGGAAAAAAAATACAAATTCCCCTGATGTGAGAATTTCCTCTGTTTGAGAAACCAAAAGGGGGGGGGGGGGGGGGTGAACAAGTAAAACTATTTCCCAAAACAAGAACATGTTAGATGTAGATTTCCATGGTTACTAGAGACGGGTCTCACTGTATGACCATCAACCTTTTAACATATCCATGGAAACAACACTCATGGATAAACAATGGATTTTGTTGGATTCTGCAGTTATCCATCTCCTGAGGATTCCACATGGTTTTTCCATGTCATATTTTGGATTCTCTCTATTCATAGGAGTTCTCCATTTCCATGTTCATGTCAGCTTGTTTTTTGGCTCTAGTGAATCTGGGCCTGACCTTGGGAACTGGAGCATCAGATGTAGCCCATCTTTTTGGTATTTCTAATTAAAGATATTTTGTCAAAATGAAGGATCAACAAAAGAGCGACATTGTTAGGCTGTCAGCCTTAGCTTGGTCCCGTTATTAGTAGCAATGTCTTTCTGGCTTCAATCGGAACGTATTCATGTCTACTTGGAGTTGTCTCTTTATTGTTTATGTTGAAACAAGTTACTTTTCTATGCTAGGTGGGTCCATTTTTGCCAGTGGACCTTTCCGTTGTCTCTCTTTTCCACTTTTGTTTCTTGTGCAGGGTGGGGTGACAAGAGGATCGCCGTGACCTCCGAAAGTGTTTTTTGTAAAGCCTTGCATTTTCTTGGAATGAATTTGTCATCTTCTGCCTTGCATTTTCCTGGAATGAATTTGTCATCTTCTCAAAAAAAAAAGTTCTCTATTTGGGCAGTCTTCTCCTTATTGTTTATATTGATACAACTTGGCTTTCTATTTGGATTTTATTTTTGTAAAATGTGACCATGTAATTAACATTTTATCTTTCCTTTATGTCGCAGTTGGCAAATTCATCCATGGATTATAATCCTATCTACGATGCAGATAAAGGTGCTAAAGTAATGCCTTCATCATTCCATGATATCGTGATGTTGAATTTCAAGATAATTGGGGCGGGTTTGGTATGTGTCCTTGGCTTCCAGGTTGTTTTTGGAAGAGTGTAGTTCTTGAATGTAGACATTGAAGTAATAACTCTATATGAATATGACCATGGTATTCCATTTATGAAAAAAGAATTTTATACATATGAACAGGTTGGGATGTCCCACACACATTCCATGGTGGCTGTATGTGGTGTTGTTGGGACTTACAAAGGCTCTTCTTCTTGAGTATGATGCAATCATGTCTCTTGGGTTTTTTTTTTTTTTTTTTTTTTTGAGTGCTCTTGTTTTCAAAATAAATAATGATCAACCGAGATAGATGATGGTGATTTTAAACTTCTAATCCTAACATTTGTAGTTTGTATTGTACATTAATCGGTTGGATTGATTGTGACATAGGCTTGTTGGAGTAGATGCCGATTTCTTCTCTTCTCTATCTGTTTCATGCATTGAAGATCTGTGTTCAACTCAAAGTCGAGTGGTCAGGCTTGCTTCGATTCCCTCCAATTGGTCCATTTTAGTAAGGTAAGCTCGATTCCTCTTTGACATTATGGTCGCATTTGGACGTCTCAACTTTGTTGGACTTATTTGGATGTAGACATACTTGTTAAAGTATGTTGAATATTGTATTTTAAAATCCTCTATTTGGTATCGACAATTTAAGGATAATGGTTGGTAATGTGGCTCAATATGAACAAAGTTGGACTGATGCTTTCGGAATGGGAGCTAACTCGATGTTTTCTAATGGTAAGATTAGGATAGTCATGTTGATTTGTTAGGTATACAGATCATAGATCTCTTACACTATTTTAAAATCATAGATGCTAAGAATTCTTTCAAAAGAGATGAATTTGATAATTTACTTCTTTTTTTCCCTTGTACAGGATTTTAATCAATTGTACCTAAATTTAGGCTTACAAGCACTTCAACCTTTTGACGCCACTCGGGCTAGGAGTATGCCATATAGAGGATTTGTTTATTTATTTATAATTTAAGACCATTTTCAATTTTATTGTAATAAATATTATATATATTTTTTGTGTAGTAATATAAATTTTGTTTAATATTCAATTTTAATTATATTACAACATTTTTTGTTTCAAATATTAAAAAATTGTAGGTTTCAATAGAATTATATATAATTGGCTGGGCCTTTTCAAACCCACTACCGCGGCGCTTTTACGCTTTGGAGGCTTTAGCGGCGCTTTCTTCGGCAATACTACCGCCCAGAAAAAGCGCCGGTGTAACCAAAAGGCGCCGCCAAAAACCATTGAATGCGCGGCGCATAATAAAGCGCCGCTAAAATACCTTAGCGCCGCTGAATCTTTTAGCGACATACGCCTCCGGCGGCGCTTGACTAGCGCCGCTAAAAAGTATTAGCTACGGTTTTGGGTCTTTTAGCGGCGGTTTTGGCCGCCGGTGTACTTTGTCTTGTAGTGCTCCTCCCATGTTGTGGCTCGCCAGCAGGTAATGTTAATAAGAAGCTGAGCTGGGTGGTACCTGACCAAAACTGCACTGCTCCTTTTGATCACATTACCTCTAGATGAAAATGGGGAAAACACAGATAGCGGCATGTGCACAACCAGGCTTACCTTAGTTGATCATTTCTAACAAACGACCAATTGAGGATAGTGACTGGACCCGTCAACATTCCCTTCATGGGGCGAGGGGTCTTGCTCTGAGCCATGGAGGACCAGAACACAGCCAAGGCCTTGGGGCGGCTCACATCACCGTAGATGATAGGTGGCTTGATGCAGCGGGAGCCATAGGATTGCACCCAACCATTGACCGTGAAGGCAAATCCCTGAAACTGCTCCCCAAAGTACTCAACCATGTCGTTGCTCTGTAAAAGAAGAATATGTTTAGAAAGGGAAAAAAGGCAGGATTCCTATTTTTATACAAATGAGCTGGGAGAAAAGGAGCTGGCAGAATAAGCTCACCTCATGCTCTCCATGGATCAAGACCTCAATGTCAAGTTCTTCCTGTAGCTTGACGACCTTGCTGATCTCCTCCTTGATGGCCTTCATGTTGAAATGTGGAGCCACATCTAGGGCCACTCGACCAGTCGAGTGCAACCTGCTTGACCAGTCGAGGTTATGCAGATTCGTTTCCGGATTTGATGTGGACTGCGGATTTGTGAGTCGGTTTTCCCAAGGGTGCGAAATGGGAGTTGCCTAAACTATAAATAGGGGTCCCTAGGAATTTTCTATGAATTATGAGAGTTATTCTAAAGTGTGGGGCAAAGGGTTTTCTCTGTGCTTCCAAGGGAGAGGTTAGTATATTGCCTTGTAATCTTCATTTTTCTTCATAGTGGAAGTTTGCATCCATGGATTTTTACCATTATTTGGGGTTTTTCCACATATATCTTGTCTTGTGGTTTGTTTGCATTGCTCTGATTCTTTTCTAGTTTATATTTCTTCTTGTTTATCGTTTTTGGGTGAGACCGGAGATTGGATCTCGGTTCACTGCGTTTTTGGTGTACTACGCAACAATTGATATTAGAGCTATTTGTTTAATTCTATTGGGAGCGATGATAGAAGAAGAGAAAACTAGAATTTAGAAGTTTGATTGTTCAAACTTTGCCTTCTGGAAGATGCGGATGGAGGATTATCTGTATCAGAAGGACCTCTATATTCCTCTAGGAGGAAAAGAGAAGAAACCAGAAAAGATGATAGATGATGAATGATTTTTTATTGGATCAGAAGGCTTTAGGAAGGATCCGACTCTTTTTGTCTAAGAGCGCCGCCTTTAATATATCCAAGACGAAAACTACAAAAGAATTAATGGAAGCCTTAGTCACCATGTATGAAAAACCCTTAGCGTCTAACAAGGTTCATCTTATGAAACAACTATTCAACATGAAGATGTCAGATGGTGGAAGCGTGGCCAAACATCTAAACGAGTTCAATACAGTCACGAGCCAGTTGGAATTCGTTGGCATTAATGGTCCAGTTTGCAAGACAGTTGGGATGGTTCAGTGATTACTGTGAGCAATTCTTCATGGTTGACAAAGCTGAAATTTGATGATGTGACCGGTCTAATTCTCAGCGAAGAATCTAGAAGAAAGGCATCATGAGTTTCAGGGGATTCAGAGAATGCTCTAAATGTTGAAGAAAGAGGAAGATTGTTGAACAAAGGAGGCAATAAACACAGACGTTTTAAGTTGAGGAAGAAGTCCAAGGGACCGAAAGACAAAGATGGGTGTTGGTATTGCGGCAAGCAGGAGCATATGAAACGTGATTGCAGGGCTCTTAAGAAACAAGAAGGAAGTTCTCAAGGTGTGAAGGATTCAGTGAATCTATCTAAGGAGAGCGACACAGAGGCGTTGATCTTGTCTCTTGATGCGAGGAATGAGTCTTGGGTTATAGACTCGGTTGCTTCGTTTCATGCTACTTCATGTAAGGAAGTTCTGCGTAATTATGTATCAGGTGACTTCGGGAGAGTCTACCTGGGTGATGATGAACCTTGCAGTATTGTTAGAAAGGGAGACGTTCATGTAAATCAGACAAACGAAACGACTTTGAAATTGACGGATGTCAGACGTGTACTGAGTTTGAAACGGAACTTGATCTCGGTGGGGCAGTTGGCCGATACCGGTTATGTGACGACATTCACCAGTGATTCCTAGAAGGTCACAAAAGGTGCCTTGGTGATATCTCGAGACAAGAAGGAAGGTACTTTGTACATGACTTCAGGATCATATAGTTCACTCGCAATCGCATCAACTGGAGTGAATAGACAGTTATGGCATCAGAGGTTGAGACATATGAGTGAGAAGGAGATGAAAGTGCTATTGTCAAAAGGGAAGCTACCAGGGCTGAAGTCTATTGACTTGGAATTCTGCAAGGACTACGTGTATGACAAGTAGAAGAGGGTAAGTTTCAAGAAGATAGGACACGCTTCAAAGACGCATCTGTTGGAGCTTGTACACACTGATGTGTGGGACCTGCACAGGTATCATCTCTTGGTGGTTCATGTTATTTTGTTTCCTTTATTGATGATGCTAGTAGAAAACTGTGGGTTTATTTGTTAAAGCACAAATCTGATGTATTTAAGAAGATGAAGTAATGGTAGAAAATGAGACTTGTAAAACAGCCAAATGTCTCAGATCAGATAATGAGAGAGAATATTGTGACAAAAAATTTGAGGAGTATTGTGCAGCAAATGGAATCAAACATTAAAAAATGATTCCTGGCACACCGCAGTAGAATGGTGTGGCTAAGCGCATTAAAAGAATCATCCTTGAGCGTACTAGGAGCATGAGTTTACATGCAGGGTTGCCTAAGAAGTTTTGGACAGATGTTGTGAATACTACCGCATATCTCATAAATAGAAGTCCCTCAGCACCATTGGATGGTGGGCTATCAGAAGAAACATGGACTGGGAAAGAAGTGAATCTCGTACATCTAGAGTGTTCGGTTGCAACTCATATATTCACATTGATGCAGAGCACAGAAACAAGCTGGATGCGAAGTCCAGGAGGTGCACGGTTATAGGTTACGGGCAGCATGATTTTGGCTACAGGTTTTGAGATGCAGAAAATAGGAAAATCATCAGAAGCAAGGATGTAGTCTTCAATGAAAAGTGATGCATAAAGTCGGTGTACAAGAAAATAAGGCCGAGGAGAAAGAATTCGTAGAGTTAGAAGAGTTATCGGACATGAGTGTTATAGCGCCACAGGATGATCATGCACAGGAGCATTATGGGCAGAGCCACAGATACCGGTTGTAAGGAGATTTACTTGGGAGAGGAGACCTACAGCCTGATACTCACCCTCCTCACATTATCTACTGCTGACAGATAATGGTGAACCAGAGTGTTTTGAAGAGGTATTACAGTCAGATACATGGGTTAAGTGGGAGTAGGCCATGGATGATGAGATGGACTCTCTTGAGTCTAATCATACATGGGAGCTAGTCACTTTACCTAGGGGTAAGAAAACTCTTCATAACAAGTGGATTTACAGACTGAAGGAAAAGCACGATGGTTTGAAATGGTACAAGGCTAGATTAATTGTGAAAGGGTTTCAACAAAAGGCAGGTATCGATTTCACTGAAATATTTTCACCTGTGGTGAAAATGTCTACGATTCGCATGGTCTTGAGTATAGTGGCTACAGAGGACTTATATCTAGAGCAGCTAGATGTTAAACAACCTTTTTTCATGGGGACTTTGAAGAAGAGATATATATGCATCAGCCGACAGGATACATGGTACCAGGAAAGGAGAACAAGGTGTGCAGACTGAAGAAGAGTTTATATGGCCTGAAGCAGGCCCCGAGGCAGTGGTACAAGAAGTTCGACAGTTTTATATTGGAAAATGGTTATAGGAGATGTCATGCAGACCACTGTTGCTATTTGAAGAAGTTTGATACGCCGTACATCATCCTTCTTCTATATGTTGACGATATACTTGTGGCCGGTTCAAGCATGAAGGACATCTCAGATCTCAAAAGACATTTGTCTAGAGAATTTGCCATGAAGGATTTATGGGCTACAAAATAAATCCTAGGCATGAGGATAAAGCGTGACAGGGAAAATAAGAAACTGGTTTTGTCACAGGAAGAGTACATAGCCGAGGTACTTGATCGATTCAATATGAGAGGTACTAAGCCGGTTAGCACTCCATTATCCAACCACTTCAAGCTATCTAAGGAACAGGGGGCAAAGACGCATGAGGAATTAGACTACATGACTAAAGTCCCATACGCGTTAGCTATTGGGTGTCTCATGCATGCTATGGTGAGCACGAGGCCAGACATTGCTCAGACAGTGAGAGTTGTTAATAGGTTCATGAACAATCCCGAGAAGGAACATTGGGAAGCTGTGAAGTGGATCCTTAGATACCTGGTAGGTACTAAGGATGTAGGGTTGTGCTATGGTGGATCAGAAATCAAGCTACAAGGCTATGTAAATTTAGATTTCACAGGAGATATCGACAGTAGAAGAAACATTACAAGTTATGTCTTTACTCTGGGTAGTGCTGCAGTCAATTGGGTCTCTTAGTTACAGAAGATAGTATCTATCAGTACGATGGAAGTAGAATATGTTACGCCTACAGAAGCGTGCAAGGAGATGGTGTGGATGCAAGGTTTCATGGAATAGTTGGGTAAGAAGCAAGCAGATTACAAGCTGTACATGACAGTCAGAGTGCAATACACTTGGCTAAGAATTCAGCCTTTCATTCAAGGACCAAGCATATTGCCATCAGATATCACTTCATACATTTGTTACTGGAAGATGAATCGATTGTTCTAGAGAAGATTCATATAAGTGAGAATCCCGCGGATATGTTGACCAAGGCGGTCACACGGGAGAAGCTGAAGCTCTGTTCAACTTTGATTGGTCTTCAGGCTTGAAGACGGGGAGATGGTACGCTTCGGATGTAGAAGATGAAGGTTTATGGTGATGTGCCTTCAAGTGGGAGATTGTTGAGACGCGGAGCCACATCTGGGGGCCGCTCGACTGGTCAAGTGGCCCACTCGACCAGTCAGGATTGCTTGACTCAAAGTCCAGCGAGCATTAAGTTTTGGGTTCTGAGGTGCTCGATCGGTCGAGGCCCATGCTCGACCAGTCGAGGGTCTGCTCGACCAGTGGAGTAGCTTGCTCGACCAGTCGAGGTTATGCAAATTCGTTTCTGGATTTGATGCGAACTGCGGGTTTTTGAGTCGATTTTTGCAAGGGTGCGAAGCCTAAACTATAAATAGGGGTCCCTAGGGCTTTTCTAGGAATTATGAGAGTTATTCTAAAGTGTGGGGTAAAGGGTTTTCTATGTACTTCCAAGGGAGAGGTTAATATATTGCCTTGTAATCTTCATTTTTCTTCATAGTGGAAGTTTGCATCCGTGATATTTTACCCTTGTTTGGGGTTTTTCCACGTATATCTTGTCTTATGGTTTATTTGGATTGCTTTGATTCTTTTCTAGTTTATATTTCTTCTTGTTTATCGTTTGTGGGTGAGACCAGAGATTGGATCTCTGCTCACTGCATTGTTAGTGTGCTGCGCAACACTTCACATATTCCTCTTCTAAGATTCTACAATTCAAGAGCAGGAAATTATAGTATGAATGTGGCAGTTATTAAAGAGAACAATCTAAAACTGATTTTGTAAGATCCGTATCCTAGACCGTACTGTTCCATAGGATTCCGCGATCTTCCCAGTCGAATTTCAGCAACCTTCGACCCTTAACCAGCGTTTGCGTGCGACCCTAATTCACATGCCGTCAACCTGAGTCGACTCAACCTAAGACAGATACCTTAGCGACCGCACCATCACCGCAGTTCCGATGCCGCGACTCGCGCGTTGAGGCGATACCCAGGCCAGGAGATATGGGCCCGCGTCCAGTTCGAGGATAAATACAGCGCGTTGCAGTCCTTAGAAAATATCACATTAATCAAGTACCCATCACTCCCATCACTCACACCCATCCCCAAGTACAACCACCTTTCCCTTAAAGTAACATTTTCTTATAACAAAGTACATACTTACATCACGCACGATCACTTCTCTCCCATCACTCTCTCATTTCTCTCTTATTTTTTTTACAAGCAACTCCCATGGAGTAATTGTCCATGGCTTCCATGGAACGCAAGTGTGGCCCAGCTTCCTACCTCCCATCTCCACCCTCCAATGATCATCTCCACTGTTGAAATGCGTCCCTCGGAGCTTTAGGATGCCTTGATGGAAGTGGAGGACCAAGAAGATCATAAGGTGGGTGATTTTATTCATTTGATTTATGATTTGAGGGCCCACACATAGTCGGACCCATCATGATGTATGCATTGTCTTGAGGGGTCCATAGTGGCGGGGCCCCTCCATCCGTTTCTCTCTCTCTTTCTCTATCTCTTTATGGTGAGGATGAGGTGTGTGGCCGACACACGTGGGCCCACCTTATGAGCGTGTGTATCCACACCGTCCACCCAACGAAGTGGATTCAAATCTTAGGTGGAAACCACCCTAATGTGAGTATTTTAACTACAACACCCATCTGACGAGCATCACCTAGATGTGGTTGTGCAAACGTCAGCAAGTTAGGTGGGTCCACCAGCATGATGTACATGCTTCATCAGGACCGTCCATCACATGGGACGTGGCCCCAAATGATGTATGCATTATATATTCTCCACTGTCTAGATGCTTGGGACGGTGGGGATCACCATGATGCACATTCCACCCACACGTGGGATGCACCCTGATGGAGGTGCTGTATCTGCACTGTCCACACGTGAGGACCCCTCACTAGCAACAGTTTTGAGGGAGCACCATGATATGGTGTGCTGTGTCCAGCACATGCACGTGGATCCACCCCACACGTGTGGGGTGGGGTCCACCCTAATATATTTAAATGTTATATCCTTGTCATCCGTGCGTTTTGGAAGGGCAGGGCCATGTTAATGTATTTATTATATCCCTACCATCCATCTGAATTTCAGGTCGGTGGATCTCACCGCTGACTAACGTCATCAAGTCTTGTGGGGCCCACCTTGATGAAAGGTGTATCCAAACCATCCAAGGGACGATGAGCTCCAGTAGCTTGAGTTGCGGATTGACGTCAGTAAGCTCTGTGGGCCGTAATGATGTATGTGTTTTGCACATGCCGTCTATTTGACGGTGGGTCCCATTCATGTGGGACGCACCTTGATGTTTTTATGTCATCCACCCCGTCCATGCATGGAACGTGGGGCCCACCTTGATGACATTAGGCCATCATGCTGTATGTGTTTTATCCCAGTTGTCCATCTGTTTGGACGGTGGTGGGTGAATCCACCATGGTTTGCTTAATTTATCCCCTCTGCCATCCATTTTCTAGGTGTAGGACCCACCTCACACATGCCACATGTGTTAGGGTGGGGTCCACCTTGAGATACGTATGTTGTATGTGTTTTAAGTCTACACCGTCCAGTTATTAGCTACGGTGCTGACGGTTAACAAGTTCTGTGGGTCCCACGGATGCACAGCAGCATGTAGCTGCTGTGGTATTGACGTCAACAATTGCTATGGGCCCACGTAGCTCTCAGATGTCAGTAAGTGTGGGCCCTAAACATGAAGAACTGCAATATCTAACCGTCCATCCACGTGGCCCCACCATGATGAATGTATTGTATTTCTGCACTGGATGGTGGGGCTCACCCCGATGTATGTATTTCATATTCACGCTGTCTACCCATTTTGATTACGTAAGGACCACTTGCTGCATGTGTTGGGTCCGCCTACACTGTGCAGACCCACCATGCTATGTGTGTTTCATCTATGCCGTCTACTTGTACGGCCCACCGCAATGTATGTTATACCCCATTTATTGTGTATGAGGCCCGTGTGGGTGGCCCATCATGATGTATATTAGCCCCTTTGTGTGAGGCCCATTATGATGTATATGCGACCATGTTTTTTTGGACCCAATGAGATGCATTCAAGGCCCATATATGAGGCTTAATGTGATGTATTCATGGCCCATATGACGGGGCCCATCTGCTTGTATTTGAGGCCCGTGAGTAGGGCCCACCTGTTGTGTATATGAGGCCCATTGGTGCGGCTCATTGATGCGGTCCACTTGCTGTATTTGAGGCCCAATGCGATGTATGTATGGCCCGTTACGTTGTGTATGAATCCCTTGTAAGGGCCACTCCTTAGGAACAATGTTGGTTACATGTCCACATTGATGGGCAATGACTGTTGAAAGTCCTCATGTGACCTTCCCTTAAGCTTTTGGTTAGGTTGGTTATTGATTCCGATTGCCTTAACCGATTGTCGATTTCGATTAACGTGACCAATTTACCGATTCTGACTATCGATTGGTGCGATTGCCGTGACCGATTTGCTGATTCTGATTGCCTTGACCGATTGCTGATTTTGATTATCGATCGGTGTGATTGCCATGACTGATTTGCTGATTGTTCTTACCTTGACCGATTACCGATTTTGATTAATGTGACTGATTTGCCTATTTCGACCATTGATCGGTACGATTTTCATGACCGATTTGCCGATTCTGATTATTGATCGATTTCGATTGCCTTGACCGATTGCCGATTTCGATTGATGTTACTGATTTACCAATTCCGACTATCGATCGGTGCGATTGTCGTGACCGATTTGCTGATTCTGATTACCTTGACCGATTACTGATTTCGATTAACGTGACTGATTTACCGATTCCGACTATCGATCGGTGTGATTGTCGTGACCGATTTGCTAATTCTGATTGCCTTGACTGATTGTCAATTCCGATTGACGTGACCGATTTGTTGATGTTGATTATCGATCGATTCTGATTGCCTTGACCGATTACCGATTCCGATTGACGTGACTGATTTGCCGATTCTGACTATCGATCGGTGTGATTATCCTGACCAATTTTCTAATTCTGATTATCTTGACCGCTTGCCGATTTCGATTGACGTGACCAATTTGCCTATTCCGATTATCGATCAATTTCGAGTATCAAGGCCAATTCCGATGATTTTGATATGTCGAGGATGATTGTATATGCCGATTCTGATTGTTCAGGCTAAGTATCAAGGCCGATTATGATCTGTCGAAGACCGAGTATCAAGGTTGATTCCGATTGTCGAGGCCAAGTATCGATGTCGATGCCGATTGTTGATTCTGACTCTGATTGTCGAGGCCGATTAAGGCTGATTCCGATTCTGATTATTGAGGCCGATTCTAATTTGTCGAGGCCGATTGTATAGGCCGATTCCAATTGTCGAAGCCAAGTATCGAGGCTGATTCCGATTGTCGAGGCCGATTCTGAGTGCCAATTCGATTGTTGAGGCTAAGGCCGATTGTCAAGACCTATATGATGTATATGCGACCCGTAGTTGGGGCCCACTGTGATGTATTCGTGGCCTATGGGCAAGGCCCATTGTGATATGTATTAGGCCCATGATGCATGACCCATTTGATGTATTCGAGACCAATGTGTAGGGTCCACATGTCATGTATTTAAATCTCATGAGCAGGGCCCACCCGTTGTGTATATATGACCCTTAAGTAAGGCCCATTGTGTTGTATATTAGGCCTTTGTGTGAGGTTGTAGGCCCATTATATGTTTGGCTTTGTGCGAGCCATTCCTTGGGGGCAATGTTGGTTAAATGTCCACATTGTCGAGGCCGATTGTTGATACTGGTTATTGATAACCAATTATGAGTATGTGACTGCATAACATCATAATACATGCCCATACACATCATCTGCATGTTTGTTATGAAATGTGATTGACCATTGCATATGTCATTAGGCAGATTGTTATGAGACTTCTAAATAGGCAGATGTTATCTCACATGAGCACACGGTATGCACATGATTGATGCATGACTGGATTGTATGACTCATGCATCTTGCATTGTGTGCCCTAGCCACACCTAGGCCATAGCCTCCATAGGCATATCCTGGATAGCCAGACGGGACACCGAAAATCTGTTCTACATGGGGTGTTATAGATACCCTGGGTGAAAGTCCCTAAACCCTCTTGGTTCCAGAGGTTGTTCCAACGTCTAGACCGAGTGGATACATGAGCGCATGAGGGCCATATACCGTTAGGTCATGTCTCCCACTGTGTTGTGGTCGGGGGTATGGCCTTACCTGCCCTAGAGGAGGGGGCAATGCTAGGTTGAGTCTGACCAGCTCGAGGAATGGGTCCGCTATCGACGAGCCGGGCCCAATATTGGCAGGCGGATAGTGAGGTCTCTTCCACTCACCTTGTTGCACGCGATGGGGCAGCAATCTGGTTTGGAGTGTAATAGACCCCGGTGATTTTTCAGAAAGGAACTGTGCTGATATGTGGACTTATTGAGTAGGAGTTACATACTTATGCATTCATTTCATTCACTATCCACTCGGGCTAGTGATGCATAACTAATTATTGTGTACCTTCGCATGGCCAGGATCTTAGTTGGACGCGCGACTAACCTGAGACCAGGAGTTTACCACATTGAGTCTGACTATCCAAATTTAGGTATGGGACTAGTTTGGATAGAAGTCATTTGTGATGGACCCCATAGCCTGCAATACTACATACTATCATCCCGACTTCACTCCAGCTTGGTCATTTCATTCGCATCACATATTACATTGCATCCGTAGTACTTAGCATTTTGGGTTGCCATGTTTCTGCATTGATATGGCCGTTAGTACTCATGCCTTACATCGCATAGCCTTGGTACGGCTGATGACACTCATAGACTTATCAGTATATTTTCGCTTATTTTAGTATTGTATGATTTATGGCATTGTATCCTCGGCATATAATATTTGGTTCGCTTTAACTCCTCATTTGCATAACTGATTTGCATTGTGTACCCTGATATTATATGACTCATTAACTTGTCAGTACTTCTGCTTACTCTGATTACTCTAATATTGCTTACTTGACACTTACCTTGTGCACACACTTTCACACCCTCTAAGCTTTCTATAAGTTTATGCACGATAGATGGATGCAGGTGATGTTAGGTTACAACAACGTTGAGCTTGGAGCGTGCAGTGGTCTTCTGGAGCTTGATTTTTGATTAATGTATTTCCCTTTCAGCATTGTACTCAAGTGATTATATTAGTGGATATGTGATGTTGATGTTTCCTTTGTCATTTGGGTATACTTGTGGTTATGATTATTACGAGTTAAATGTACGTCGAAAAAAAAAATCCTCCTAGTAGGATCCCAGGATAGGAATCTGGCGTATGGACGCTAGGAGCCGAGAATGGGGTACTACGGAGGCTGTCGGCACCGGATTCGGTGATCAGGATTCATGTGAATCTGATTTTCGGGTTTGGGGCGTGACAAATTTCAATCACAGAGCACCCACTTGTTTGCCTTGTATTCTCGGCGCACTCTCCTAAGATCCATGGTTTTGGGGAATGACCCAATGGTGGTGGTTGGGAGGATCGGAAGGTTGAGCTTCTTTTGTTGCGCGTCCAACCTGACGCTGACATTTGTAGTTCGGCGGTGATCAGAGCCCCTTAAAGTAGCAGCCTGAGAGGCAGAATGATGTGTTTGATAAGTAACTGTTTGGTTTATTCTGGACAAGTGAGAATGTGACTAAAAGAAACCAGATTCTACAGAGAACTTACAAATTTTTGAACTGCCTCATTGTTCACCCTTGGGGAGGATTTCTTAAAAGCCAGAGCAGCAGTATTGGCTGAGAAGAATGCATGAAGATGATGACAAATGTTGAGAAACTAAGATAATGCAAATGGCCTTCATTTTAGACACAAGGAGTTAGTTTGGTTTCTAAACTTCTGATACCATTAGTTTGGCTTCCAAACTTCCGATACCAAGTACTCAGGTGTTACTAAGTAAATTAAATTGATAAGTATGCATGTGTGAGAACACATATAACCTGCATAACTTACACTAACCGAATTCGGGAATTCCTGTTTTGACAAGAAAATAAATGCGTTTGGTTTGGGGAATTTATTCAATAATAACAAAGAATTTCATGAGAGAACATTGATCACATTTATTCTGAGTTCATTTACATCATTGGATTCCCTTGATTCTGAAAATAAAGTACAATTAATGTAATGCAATGAATGAAAGAGAAGACAGTCCGATAGAAATTTAGGCAGCATTTCGACAGTTGCTTCAGTCATATCCTAGGACTTAGTAGGAATATTGAATTAATCAACCAATCTCCAAGGAGATGGGGTTGTGTAGGCTTGAAGATCAGTTCTAAGCATCCTTCCAGTCATCCTTCCTTGAATCCTCCTTGAAATCTGGAGCGGTCCATTGAAGTGTGGCGCAGAGGCAATTAGGGGACTGAGATCAATGAATTTACACGGCCAGGATTCGAGAAAATCAGGTCGTTCATGTTAAACGAGCCTAAAAAGTCATCCAGAATGTAAGATTACAGGGTTGCCACCATCCGTCCGGCTTGAAACTTTATATGTAGCCTTGGGACCACAAATTAGCCCTACATGTTAAATTTCAACTCCTGAATCCTTGTGGAAATGGCTAAACTGACAAATCAACCCCTAAAATCCCGATTTGGGGCCTGCTTAACATCTGAATATGCTTCAAATTCGGTCTCGACTCCTTAAACATGACGAAAAAACGGATGGTCGGAGCAGATTTCTCACGAACATCACTATAGACCCCACCCGAACATTACATGTAAATCATGTACATGTGTACTCGATGCGCACCGGACCAAGCTCCTTGGTCAAAGTCGGTTGACCTGGCCTTCTTCCTCAAAATGCACAGCATGCGGACGCTATATCTTTGGGTTTGAGTAGTGGGGTCCATTATCCACTCTACTGAATGATCCGGTTCGTTCATTCACTTCAAAGGGTGGGTATTACCTTCGCCTAGGTGTCCTTTTGCCACCATGCAAACTATTGTGAAATCCTAGCCGTTAAACATAAGATGGATGGTAGAATAAACAACCTCATGGGCCACATCGATTCCACTAAAAAATCAGTCCTTCTCGAATGGTTTTTTCCCCTGAATCCAATGTATGGAGTGGATTTTCCACTCGGCTTCAAAAAATGGGTCATTGCATTTCATAGAGTCGACGTAACGTCGACTCTGTTTCATAACAGATATTGCATTCATCTGTTGTGGGCCACCATCATGCAGCGAAGGGTTGATCTGAAGCGTCCATCAGATAGAGGGAGAAAAACCAATCAAAACCATGTTGATCTTTGGTGACCATACTCATTCAAATGATCGTTACAGTGATCGAAAGAGGACCGTTCAGCTGCCATTGTAGCCTGATTATCTCAGTGGGCCACATCATTGGATGACCAAAACCCGTCATTCATGGTCGAAATCCCGAGAGGAATCCGGTGGATGGTGTGAATCTCTCCAAAGACGGCCATACTTGACTCCACCAGCAGCACAGTAGAAGAAAAAATGGTTTTCTTCCTGTTTACGCACGATTGAAGATCTAGTCGGTTGCGCGGTCCGCATAAGGGAAATCTTCCCTTGGACAACATTTCGTTATACATGGCTTACGGGAATTCTCCCGTTTTTGTTGCGCGGGTCGCGAAACAGCGTATTTCCCTTGCGTGGTTAGCGCAATAGCATTCCTTCCTTGCGCGGTTGGCGCAACAACAGCATCCCCCTTGCGCGGTTGGCACAACCACATTCCTCCTTGCGGGGTTGGCACAACTACGTATCTCCCTTGCACGGTTGGCGCAACCACATTCCTCCTTTCTTTCTCCTACCATGCTTCTTCCTTATTTCCTGGCCCACCAACTGATCCAACCACTCAAATGAGGCAGGGGAGGGGTATTTATAGGCCCCACTATTATAAAGTGGTGATCACCACCACTTATCCCTTCACATATGTACATCTTATTCTCTTAAACAACGGTGTCCACCAAGCTCTTCCTTAAATGATGGTGTACAACCTCTCTCCATTAAAATAACACCTGTGCACCATTTATTACCAAAACGCCCTCTTTAATCCCTTTTACTGAAAGACCTAAACTACTAGACATGGAATTTTACCAAAATACTTAAAATACCCCCGGGCATGGATTTTTACCAAAATACCTAAAATACCCCGGGACATGAATTTTTACCAAAATACCTAAAATACCCCCGGACATGGATTTTTACCAAAATAAGGAGTGAATGACCCTAGGAAAGATCTGCACTATGAAATTCTCTGACCAATGCAATGAAATATTTTTTATGCATCAACAGATGCCCCCTCGATCCTTCTTTGATTGATTTCTGAAATCAAATGGAGGATCGATCTTCCTCTGCCTGAAGAATCTTGAATGAACTGCAATTGAAGGATAACTGAATGATCATGCTTGCATAGAAGACTGGATGGTCATACTTGACCAGAAGATTGAATGATCACACTCGATCGAAAGATTGGAATAATTGCGCTCGAACGGAAGATTTGAATGATCGCACTCGATCGAAAGATTTGAATGATCACGCTCGGACGAAAGATTTGATTGATCGCGCTCTATCGGAAGACTTGAATGGTTACGGTCGATCGAAAGATTTGAATGATCACGTTCGGTGATCGCGCTCAATCGGAAGACTTGAATGCCCCCAGCCAACAACGTCGAGCAAATGTTTTACTAGAGAAGATAGTATTCTCTTTTCATCGAAACTTGTCACTATAATAGTTGTGATGACTTCATCTTTAAGCAACTTGATCAGAAAACTTTCTTTTAACACCGTTGTTGTTGTAACGGTTTCTTTGATCAACTCCGACAACTCTTTCCTTCAATTCTGTGTCTAGAGAGTTGTTCTTTAATGCTTCTCCTGCCACAACAACTTTTTTGATTGTTTCCTTTATTCATGATCTACATAATCCGACCTTTCAAATGATGATCTTTCCTGCCAAATTAATCGGAATTAGTATCTCAAGACATTATAATTTTCCAATTTAGCTTCATGAAGCATTGATAATTCTGAAATATATATAAAAAATTCTCCTTTTTTTTAAGCTGATCGTGATATTCGCAATATGAGATTTAATCATTTCATCTTTGTGCTTGTCATCGTGCTTCGCATTGCACTCTTTGCTCATTATATCACGCTTTTGGGGATGTCATCTTTAGTTCCAAAGGTTCAACCACTGAGTCTCTTTGTTGAATCTTTTCTAGCTTGTGTTCCTTGGCATAGACTTTTCCTTAGACTTTTGAATGACTCTGAAAAATAGATAAGACTTCTTTCAGTTTCCATTTAATTGCTTTCCAAAGGTCATAGAAGTTACTGATGATGATTCCGTTTGTTCTTTGTTTCCATCCAATCTAGTACCTAGAGTCTTGCGATATTATTATTCATAGCACTCAACATATGAATTCCTTCGCCGCGTATAAGAAATTATCAAAAAGACCAATGCATAGATTATTTTGAAGGCATAAATCTTGCCCCCTTTCCCGGTCAATGTCACATAAAGATTTCTTCAGAAGATAATATTTCTGAAGTAAAGCCTGCTGGTACCCCTGAAGGATGAATAATCTTTACTGCTCCTTTAACGAATCTAAAGAATATATCCGAATCCTTATATTGTCCGGGAGAGAATGATAATTCTTCACTAGTTTATTTTCTGCCCCCCTTTTGAGAATCTTGTGCAATAATATTTCTCTATTCATTAAGAAGGCGAGAGACAAAAAGACCTTACGGCTTTTGTCAATATATTAATTGACCTTGAAGACTTGAATTTTTGAGTAGATAATTGCCAATATCTTGAAGGCATTTGCTGTTACTGTAATTTGAACCCGATTCAAAAGAAACACATTTTTGCATATTGTTTGCTCAATATTTAAAATTTTCATCAGGCAATTGTATATTTGAGCATATCTAGATTGAAATATATATCTGCAGCAGTTGAATGCTACACATAGTTTATGCTTTTAAGCAGTGGAGCTAGTATACTCTTGGCTGACCATACTTTAACTGAACATGACTTGACTAGTCCAGATTGAACTAAACTGGACTGACACTACTGGACTAACATTTACACACACACAGTTTAGGCTCTTTGATCAGTGGAGCAACACACAGTTTAAGCTCTTAAGTAGTTGGAGCAATGACGGCCGTGAATGGGATTTACGCACAGGGATGACCACAGTAACTCTCTAGGGTTCGCGGGGCTTTACCTGGCTACCTTAAGTACCAAATCCAAGGTCATCGGTCCATCAATGAGTAGGTTTAAGCTTGCCCTTCCCCATGAGTTAATATCGAAATCAAACTAGGGATTTGGGTTTTCTTCGTCTGTGAGTTCAAACCCATTCCTGGGAGGGTATTTTTTCCTCATCCATGACGCTCTCGGAGAGCTCACAGACGGCATTGGTCTCACGCGTGACTGACCATTGAGGACTTTTGGCCTTTTAAGGCTTTTAGTCTGGCTCCGTCAGCTGCCCGCATGGGTATGTGTACGATAGCCTTCATGGGCTTTTTAGGGCTATTGGCTTCTCACCTTTGCTCGGATGGTGAAAATGATGGGTCTTATGCGTAGTTGGCCATTTTTTTAAAGGCTTGACTAGGCTACCTTCAAATGATAAACAACCATCACTGTCGTCAACTTTATATGTGGTTGGCTATATAGTTTATTCCACTGCCAAAAGATGGTGGATCAATAATTGATATTTCGTCGCTACTGATAATGTTCTAAGATCATTCATATCATGTTTAAAATAGTGTATCAGCTTGGCGATGATAGTAATTTTGATAAAATGAGTTTATATGAGCGATTGATGGTGACAGTGATAATTGCTAATTTTGGCGATAATCATTAGTACCTGGTGATTCTGATGGAAATCTTTGGTATCGGCGACAATCGTCAATGCTTGACAGTAATCATTAATGCTTGACAGCAATCATCAACGCTTGGTAACGATCATCAACGCTTGCATTTAGCGATGACTTAATATGCTTGAAAGCCTACATTTTATTCATATACACAAAAGAAATACATTCTATGGTAATAAATATATTTCATAGCTTTTACTCACTTATCTTGCCTCCTTTTGATTAGGAAGCATTACTCTGGGAATCTTCGTAATCAAAATCACAATGTCGCAACCTTTAACAAATATACTGACGCCATATCACCTCATACTTTTTTTTATACCCAAGATTAGCTTTGCCCCCAATCTCAAACTATTTAGGCCTGTGTACTCTTATTTCTTCTCTTATGTCGTATACCTTAACAATTTTGCCTTTATCAACTGTCTTCTATAACTTGCTCTTCAAGCCATTCACTTTGCTTTCTTCTTTAATTGTATCTCCTGAATTTCTCCTCATCTGGGATTCTGAGATTTTGGCATTCTGAGACTTTGCTTATCTTACCCCCTGAATAATTGTGCTATGAATATTCTAAGTCAAAACGCTGTGAATCTTCTTGGTCAAAACGCTGTAAATCTTCTCGGTCAAAACGTTGTAAATCTTCTCAGTCAAAATGTTGTAAATCGTCTCCTATCAAGTGACTGTTTTCCTTTGGGATCATATGTCATTACTCTCTCTTTTATTTCTTATGTCTTCTTTTATGACAATTTTACTATTGTCAATCATCTCCTGTAGAATATTCTTTTCTTCTTTGCTTCATTTCCTTTGAATACTGTAACCATGACAGTTTGATTGCCTCTGCAGTTAGCGATTGATTCCTCATAAGTAGTATATCGTCCTTCTTTGACTATATGTTTCCCTTAGTCCTTGAATTGTCCAGACTCTTTCTCTACTTTTTAATTTGTAAAATCGCCGATGTTTTCTTCATCAGAAGATTCAATCCTTGACTTTTTAACAATCCTTCATTTTGCTTCCTTTCTTCGGCAGTATCTGTTGCTATTCTCTCAAGACTTTCAAATAACTGATTCATATGGGAGTTGAGCAACTTCACTTTGACTCACTTTTCTACTCTGGAAAGTTGTGACGATGCCCCCTGGATTCTTTATCGACTAATGAATTCGTTAATTCATCCTCTACTTGTTAGCTAGCAATGTTTGAACTAACTTGTTGTTCATCTTAAGGCTTTCCTCAAGGTCGTTGTTCACACGGTCGTATTCTTTGGAAAATTAGGGCCCTTAGTAACATGTTCATCTAGTGAAGGCTGATTAATATCTTGTTGGCAAATTTTCTATTTTCTGCACACTTCAAACGTACTGATATCAAATGAGAAAGTGAAAACTGCATTGCTGATGCCGTTGAGGATGATAAACCGGCAGATCGAACCCTTCATTTTTTATTCGATCGATCCTTTCATCAAATCTCAGCTATCTCCATCAGCTTGATCGAATCACCATTGTCCCTGTACGCGCGGAACCCTATACCTTTTGTGCAGGTCTACACAATCAATCATGGTTTGCGTGAGTCGGTGTAAAGGTCTCAACACACTTGTTAGTCCGATGTTGTGCAGGTGCGTGCAACCTCCTATACCATTTGCACGGCCCTGCATAACCGGTCATAGCTTGCGCGATCCGACGCAAACATATGAATTCCTACTCTTTACTTCATTCTTCTTTACATATTCCTTCTTTCTAATCTTCTTTCTTCTTTCTTTCTTGTCTCTAATATCCTCTCATCTCTCAAAAGCAATGTATGATGGAAACTTCGTATACTTTGTGCACCAACACACTATCATCCGTTCTTCATTGCATCGCCACGCTACTGATGAAGCAAAAAATGCTTTCGACATTACCTGACATTGTCCATTTTTTTTAATTATATCGCAACTGATTTAATCTTCCTTGATACTTTCGACATTACCTCACTTCTTCTTCACTAAGTAATCCTACCAGCCATGGCAAGACGCATTCTACCAATTTCAGTGACATCACACACAAGCTTTCATACAGAAGCTCTCGCTGTTTTGTAGGACCGAAATGCTCACGAGCAAGAGGAATAACCTCAACTTCCTCGCCATGGAAGTGCTTCTGTATGTTACCCATTATTTGGTCAGCATGTGACAAAGCTTTGCATAAAAATCAACTGATTTTGAATTGGCTCCAGCACTCTGAATGCTTTCTATCAAGCATCTAAAATTGTTGAATTGGCTTTCTTCTTCAGCATGCTCCTGAGAAAATGATAATTCCCCATCTACCGCTGTGAATATAACCTTATCCTCAGCAATGCTGTGGAAGATGCATACTTCGGCAATGAATTGTAAGCTCTCATTGAAAGCTGATAAATCAGAGAAATCTCCTAAAAGTTATATTTTCCTTGCCTCTTTAGCTATATTATTCAACTCCCATTTTATAGCATTGTACCAATACAATATTTCATCAATTGGATGTGTAAGACTCGTATCCTAGACCGTACCGTTTCGTAGACTTCCACGGTCTTTCCGGTCGAATTCCAGAAACTTCAACCCTTAATCGGTAATTGCGCGCGACCCTGATTCATATGCTGTCAACCCGAGTCGACTCAACCTGAGACTTGTACCCTTACGACCGCACCATCGCCGTGGTTCCAATGCCGCAACTCACGTGCCGATCCGATTCTTTGGTTAAGAGATGAGGGTCAGCGTTCGGTGCGAGAAAAATGCCGCGAGTACGAATCCTGAGGAAATCTCAACGAGATGTCAAATCAATCACCCATCAATCCATCACTTCTCACCCTTCCCCACGTAACCCAAAAGTCAAAAAGTTCTTACATCACCCATACCTCTCTTACAACATTTGCCCCAAAAGTCAAAAAGGTGCTCTTACATCCATCACACCACATCCATCACCCATCTCCCTTTACAACCCCCCCCTCTCTCTCTCTCTCTCTCTTTTTAAAACCATTCTCCCAAGCAACCTAAACACCTCACACGTCCAAGCTCCTTCCCCTCTAAGAGAGTTACAAGTGTGGCCCACCTTTCCCACCCTCTCATCCCCCATCTCCACCATCCAAACCTCATCTCCTCCGTTGGAATCCAAGCTAAGGAGCTAAGGAAGACTTTGGTGCAAGAAGAAAGCGGTGGGTGATCCTAGATTTTGTTCTTTTCATTCATTTTGTTGATTTAAGGGTCCATATATGTGGGACCCACCTTGATGTATGTTGTATGCAAGAGGGGTCCATAGTGGCGGGGCCCCTCCATCCTCACCGATCTCTCTCTCTCTTCCTTTTCCTTTGTGTATGATGACTTGTGGCCCACTTGATGTATGTATCTCATCCACACCATCCAAATAGTGGGCCACCTTGGCCTTTTTATTTTTGGTATGGGCCATCCAAATGGTGGGCCACTCGGATGAAAGGGGAAACACAAATAGCAGCTTGATCCAAAGTCAGGTGGCCACATCCCTGTCCCTGTGGGGCCCACCATGATGCGTGTGCTATACCCACACTGTCCAGCGTCCAGGGACACTGGACATGTGTGAAGTGAAGGGTGGGCTGCCAGGGGTGGCTAGCAGTGAGGTGAACTGACGGTGGGTCCATGGGACCCACTCCCGTCCTCCACCCCTCCATTTGGCCACACCACATCGTATGTGTTATATCCAAACTGTCCACCATTATGGACGGTGGACCATGCCCGTGTGGGGCCCACTTCCACGCCCAAATCCATAGCTCGATGGCAGACTGAGTGGAGTTACCTCGTTTTAATGGTGGGCCCTAGCTCACGTGGTAGACTGTGTGAAAGATACTTCGTTCCAGCGCTGAGGTCTTGCCGTCCATCCCTAGTGGCGATGGCAACAGTGAAGTGTCAGCTGGCGTGGGTCCAGGGGACCCACCCTCACCGTCCATCCATTCAGTTGGGGCCACTCCCTGTTGCACGTATAGTATCCATGCCGTCCATCCGTATAAGGTAGGCCCCACCATGACGCGTGTATTGTATCCACCATCCAAGGACGGTGGGACCCACCTCACATGTGGGGCCACACCGTAAGCTATGTTGTTGTCTAAGCCTCCCAAGGCCTGGACGTTAAAAACATATAATATACGTTATATTATATTATATTATATATTATTATTATATATATGATATAATATGATATATTATATTATATTATAATATATTACAATTCATGAGGGTGGGCCCTACGTGGGACCCACCTTTATTGTGTTGTCAGAAAAGAAAAGAAAAGAGAAAAAAAAAAACAAAGAAGAAAAAGAAGAAAGAAAAAGGTGGAAAAGAGGGGCCACGTGCTCTCTCTCTCTTGCTCTCTCTAGCTCTCTCTATCTCTCTCTATCCCTCTCTTCATGTCTAGAGACCTATGGGTCCCACCATGATGCACATGTGATCCGACGGCGGGACCCACCCTAGATGTATGTGTTTTATCCCTCTGGCATGGGCTCAATGATGTATGTGCTCTATCAACACCATCCGCTATTTGAACAGCGGGGCCCACCATTATGCATGTGTTGCATCCATACCATCTACCATTTATAAGATCATTTTATGGCATAGGAAAATGGGTGAAACAGATTTAAAGTGCGAGTGGGCCCCACCATTTAAATAGTAGACCGTGATATCCACCGTTCGAAAAACTTCTATAGGCCGCCATAGTCCCCAATGTGTTTTTACTTTATTTATTTCTTTGTTAACTTGTGAATAGGTCAGATCTCAAAAATATATGAGGGTGGGCCCGATTTGATATACCTGAGGTCATTTTGACCCGACTAATTGATTTGGCCCTGATTCGCCCCATTCGACTCGGCCCATTTGATCGGCCCATCTTGATGTAGTTATGGCCCATCCGTTGAGGCCCACCTTGATATATATAAAGCCATGTTAGGAGGCCCATTTGATGTAACTAAGGCCCATGGGTCGCAAGTCCATTACAATGTGTAACCCTACCATGGTTTGAGTAATGATATTTATAGAAGCCGTGCCTTGGGAGCAATGATGGTTTGACGTCTACGTTGTAAGAATAATGTTGGTTAAATATCCGCATTATAATTCTCCCTAGGGCCTATTGTTAGGCCCATACTTGTAGGACCGTCTAGGCCCATCTTTGTTAAGAACAACATCCTTCACCATGTAACATGTTTAGTATAGTTCCTGATTCATGATCATATGCATCATATGTATGCTTGATATGAGAAGTGACTGATCAAAGCATATGCCTTCGGGCAGATTGATTAGGGCTCCCGGATAGGCGGTGTTGCCCTACATAAGCGCACGATACGCACAGGATTGCTGCATGACTGGATAGTGTGATTCATGCATTCGCATTGTGTGATGTGGTTACTGTACGCCCTAGCGACATCAAGGCCGTAGCCTCCACAGGCATATCGTGGTTGGCAGGATTGGATACCAAAAATCTTGTTCTACATAAGGTACTATAGATATCCCTGGGTGAAAGTCCCTAAACCCTTATGGTACCAAGAGGATGCTCCAACGTCTAAACCGAGTGGGTGCATGAGCGCCGAGGGCCGATTACTAGAAGGTCGTGCTTTCCACTGTGTCGTGGTCGGTTGGAAGGGGGTGTGGGGCAATGCTAGGCTAGGTTTGACCAGCTCAAGGAACGGGTTCGCTATCGACGAGCTGATCCCGATATTGGCAGGTGGATAGTGAGGTCTCTTTCACTTACCTTATTGTGCGTGATGGGACGACAATTTGGTTTAGAGTGTACTAGACCCCGGTGATATTTCAGATTTAAGCTGTATTGATATGTGGACTTAGATGAGGATCTGCATGCTTGAGTTGTATTTCGCATCGCATGGACTTAGTATGGCCGATATCATTCATGCCTTGCATCGCATAGCCTGGGTACGGCTAACGGTATTCATGTACTCATCAGCATGTTCCGCATTACTTTATAATTGCATTACTACCTTGCGCACACACTTTCACCACCCTCTAAGCTTTCTAAAGCTTATGCACAACTGTTGCATGCGGGTGACGTTAGGGCGCAGCAGTGCTGAGGCAGGAGCGCAGAGCAGATCTTTTTGGAGCTTTTTGTCCATTATCATTGTATTTCCCTTTATGCTCATTGTACTTGTAAAGTTTTTTATCATAGTGAAAATGTGATGGAGTTTTTGGTTGTTGTTTGTGGGTTATGCCTTTGGTTATGCTTATTACGAATTAAACTGATGTTGAAAATCCTCCTTGTAGCATCCCAGGATCGGAACCTGGCGTAATGGCGCTGGAAGCCGAGAATGGGGTTATAGGGAGGCTGTCGGCGCCGGATTCGGCAATCGGAAATTTTGTAAGCCCGGTTTCTGAGTTTGGGGCATGACAGAAGTTGGTATTAGAGCATAACTCAGGAATAACTAAGAACAACATTACATGTCTGCTATGAGTTTAGGATGATTAAGTCCCAAGTCCGGATAGCTTAATGATCTACCGTTACCGACCCTTAACGTGCGTGCCTTTGAGAGTTTCTAAGTTGATAGGTGCCTTTGATCTTCCTATAGGACATGACGTGCCATAGGGTGACCCGATCGACCCCCGCACCACCACCTGAGACTCCCACACTACCACCTGAGACTCCCGCACTACTACCGATGATCCCCGCTCCACCACCAGAGATTCCTACTACCCAGCATATAGATGCAGCTCCTCTACCAGAGATTCTTACTGCCTAGCCCAGGGATGCAGCTCCTCTTCTAGAGATTGGTACTGATCCAACCGTATCCATGAGTGCTTCCCAGTTACATCAGATGTTGCAGGCTGTGACGACCGCACTACAGGGGCAGTGCAGGCACCCTGTTGTTTCACCGGAGTAGGCCGAGTAAGATCGCGCGAGTGCCCTCCTTCGAGAGTTTCGACAGTTCGATCCCCCGCGTTTCTAGGGTGAGCCAGATCCGACAGCAACTGAAGATGGCACGCCGATGTAGAGAAATATTCGATATGATGGGATGCACGACCGAGCAGCGAGTCCAATTAGCCATATTCCTTCTCCATGGTGAGGCTGAGCACTGGTGGACGTCAGTCTCTCGAGCAGCAGGCGCCGATTTTATATGGACTTGGGAGGATTTTGTGGATCGGTTCGACCGACAGTATTTTCCTGATCACATCCGATGACAGCGAGCGTTGGAGTTTAAGGCCTTGGTGCAGGGTGATATGACATGGCCCAGTATGCGGCCTGTTTTATAGCGCTATCTGGATTTGCACCATATTTAGTAGATGATGAGGAGCGGAGAGCCCGCCGATTTGAGGACGACTTGCGTTACGGTCTTCGAAGCTGTGTTATTGGGCAAGAGCTCCCAACGTTTGAGGGGGTGGTACGGAAGGTCTAAATTTTTTAGGCTGAGTGGGCCGGTTCTCAGTCTGATCGCGGTTAGAGGAGAGACCGAAAGAGGTACACTCCTTCCGATGACTCCCAGCAGCGTCGACCACAGCAGCAGAGGCGCACAGGTCGTCCAGCCTTCCGAGCGCCAGCAGCACCTCCAACACCACCTCCGAGGTAGTTTACCGGCACGTGTTTTAGGTACGGTGCGATCGGGGACCGTATGTGGGAGTGTCCTCGCCCCCAGCAGCAGCAGCAGTAGCATTCGAGAGGTCCACCGCAGCCTCCACCACGGAAGAAGAGAGACCCCACAAGAAGCCAGCCGACAAAGAACCCCCACCACCGAGGCCACCCCGGCGGCTAAAGATCGGTACACCGGCCTCCGAGGCCACACGGCAAACAGAGGTAGCAGTTTCGACCACCTCAGTGACCCCAGCAGCAGCAGTAGCACGCTCAGAGGGGACAAACACCTCCCCAGTCGGCTCAGGCTAGGTTCTACGCGGCTCAACAGGATCCGCAGTCATCTGGAGGGGTTGTCGAGGGTATGCTTTTAGTTTCTGCATGCACTGCACGTGTGTTGTTTAATTCTGGTACATCGCATTCTTTTGTGGCCAATAGTTTTTACTGATCGACTGGCCTACCGTTGGAGTCTACTCATGAGAGTCTGTCAGTATCGACTCTCTTGGAGAAGACTGCAGTGTTGGGTCAATTTTGCTCGTCTTGCCCCGTTTTACTTGGGGATACCTTTTTACCTGCCGACTTTTTTGCATTGCCGATATCCAAGTTCGATGTCATCCTGGGTATGGATTGGCTTACCGAGTACTATGCCATCTTGGACTACTCTGCGAGGACCGTCACATTCTGTATACCAGGCTTGCCACAGTTTCAGTTTGTTGCAGAGCCCCGAGGAGAGCCGTTGTCATGCTTGATGTCCTGCGCCATTGAGGAGCCTGTTGCCGCTTGTATTGATCAGTTGCCGATTGTTTGAGATTTTCCCGATGTGTTCCAGGAGATTCTGGGATTACTGCCTCGCCGACTCACTGAGTTTCAGATTGATCTCGTGCCCGGTACCGTGCCTATTTCGAAGGCCCCATATCGTATGGCACCGTTGGAGTTGCGGGAACTACAGAAGCAGTTGGACGAGTTGCGCGAGTTATGCTTTATCCGTCTGAGCAGTTCACCATGCGGAGCGCCGGTACTCTTCATGAAGAAGAAGGATGGTTCATTGAGGCTCTGTGTAAACTACCGTGAGCTCAACAAGGTCACGATCAAGAACAAGTACCCGCTCCCAAGGATTGATGATTTGTTTGATCAGCTGCAGAGTGCACAGTTCTTTTCGAAGATTGACCCACGTTTCGGTTATCATCAGATTCGGGTCCGAGAGGAGGACATTTCGAAGACGGATTTCAGGACGCGTTACGAAATTTCGAGTTTCAGGTCATGTCCATCAGACTGACCAATGCACCCGCAGTCTTCATGCAATTGATGAACGAGGTCTTCCACCCTTATCTCGATCAGTTTGTTGTAGTCTTCATCGATGACATTCTGATCTATTCGAGGACCCGTGAGGAGTACGAGGAGCATTTAGAGGTTACGTTGCAGACCCTCCGTGCACACCAGCTCTATGCGAAGCTGGAGAAGTGCGAGTTCTGGAAGGAGGAGGTGAAGTTCCTCGGTCATGTGGTGATAAGGGAGGGTGTCGCAGTGGACCCCTCAAAGGTTGAGGCAGTGCTTCAGTGGGGCCAGCCCACGACTGCGTCCGACATCCGCATTTTCCTTGGTTTGGCGGGCTATTACCTACGTTTTATTGAGGGCTTCTCCCGTATTGCAGCCCCGCTGACCAGGTTGACTCGGAAGGGCACGGAGTTTATTTGGAGTGACGTCTACGAGCGAGCATTTATGGAGTTGAAGGACCATCTGACGTCCGCTCCTGTCCTTACTCTTCCCTCTGTGAGTGACGAATTTATTGTATTTACCGATGCCTCGCATATTGGTTTGGGTGCTATCCTGATGCAGCACGGGAGACCAGTGGCCTTTGCATCTCGCCAGCTCAAGATCTATGAGCTGAACTACCCCACGTATGATTTGGAGCTGGCTGCAGTTGTCTTCACACTGAAGGTGTGAAGGCACTATCTCTATGGGTTCAGGTTCAAGCTCTTCTTCGACCACAAGAGCTTGAAGTACCTCTTCTTGCAGTCTGAGTTGAATATGAGGCAGGGGCGCTGGATGGTGCTCCTGAAGGACTATGACTTTGATATTCAGTACCACCCTGGCAAGGCGAACGTGGTGACAGATGCCCTCAGCCGTCAGCCACGAGGCCTAGTGGCGCATATGATGATCCGGGAGTGGCGGATGCTTGAGGATGTGACAGAGTATGATTTTGAGTTCGGCCTGCAGTCTTCTATCGTGCAGTTATCGAGCCTATCAATTCAACCCTCTCTTGTCGCAAGGGTGATCAAGGCTCAGCAGGCTGATGAGTCGTTGCAGAGTTATATGGCGGAGGCAGCATCCGAGAGTCAGGTAGATTAACAGATTGGTACTGATGGTGGACTTCGCTTCAGAGGCCGATTATGTGTCCCGGATATTCCTGAGTTATGCAGAGATCTTATGACCAAGGCACATCGATCGCGATTTTCTATCCACCCTGGCTCGACGAAAATGTACCGTGATATGAGGCGATAATATTTTTGGGCAGGGATGAAGCGCCAGATCACCAATTTTGTGGCCGAGTGTGACACGTGCCAGCGTGTCAAGGCAGATCATCAGAGACCCCCTGGTCTATTGCAGTTGTTGAGCGTCCCGATGTGGAAGTGGGAGCACGTGTCGACAGATTTCATTATGGGCTTGCCGAGGACTCAGCGCAGTCATGACGCCATTTGGGTTGTTGTGGATCGTCTGACGAAGTCGGCACATTTTCTCCCAATGCGTGTGACTTGGTCTATGGACTGGCTTATGAGGTTATTTATCGAGGAGGTTGTGAGATTGCATGGTGTTCCAGTTTCGATCGTTTCTGACCGAGATTCTAGGTTCACGTCTCAGTTTTGGGGAAGCTTCCAGAGAGCGATGGAAACTGATTTGCAACTCAGCACCGCGTACCATCCGTAGATCGATGGCTATACCGAGAGGGTCAACCAGATCCTTGAGGATATGCTTTGGGCCTGCGCGATTAATTTTGGGGGTAGCTGGGATGAGCATCTGTGATTGGCTGAGTTCGCATACAATAACAGTTATCAAGTGACCATTGGTATGACTCCTTTTGAGACACTATATGGCAGACCATGTAGATCACCGAGTTGTTAGACCGAGGTTAGAGATAGTCGTCTTTTAGGTCCCGAGCTTGTGCAGGAGACATCAGAGGCGATCGATATCATCAGGCAGAGGATGCGCACAACTCAGAGCCGGCAGAAGAGTTTTGCTGATCGTCAACGTCATCTCTTGGAGTTTGATGTAGGGGACAATGTGTATCTCAAGGTCTCACCCATGAAGGGCGTAGTTCGATTTGGAGCGAAGGGCAAGCTTGCCCCGAGATTCATAGGACCTTTTGAGATCACTGGGCGCGTTGGCGCCGTGGCCTATCGGCTTGCCTTGCCATCTCAGTTGTCTGGCGTCCACAACATTTTTCATGTCTCTATGTTGAGGAAGTGTGGGTCAGACATAGTTCCCGTTATTAAATGGCAGCCGCTGGAGGTTCATGAGGATGCTTCTTACATCGAGCAACCAGTTCGTATCCTTGATAGTAAGGAGCAGGTCCTCTGGACCAAGGTCATTCCGTTGGTGAAGGTTTAGTGGGGTCACCATTCTGTTGAGGAGGCTTCGTGGGAGCGCGAGGCTGAGATTCGAGAGCGCTATCCCTATCTCTTTGATGATTGATCATGTGTTGTATTTTGTATATTATCTCTAATTTTATATAGTGATATTATGTTTCTTCTTCCTCATGAGTTATGACTAGTTGCGATGATTGTGTAAATTTCGAGGACGAAATTTTTATTAGGAGGGGAGAGCTGTAAGACTCGTATCCTAGACCGTACCGTTCTGTAGACTTCCGCGGTCTTCCCGTTCGAATTCCGGCAACTTCGACCCTTAACCAGTAATTACGCGCGACCCTGATTCACACGTTATCAACCCGAGTCGACTCAACCCGAGACTTGTACCTTTGCGACCGCATCGTCGCTGCGGTTCTGATGCCACTACTGGCGTGCCGATCTGATTCTCTAGTCAAGAGATGAGGGTCAGCATTCGGTGCGAGAAAAATGCCGCGCGTACGAATCCCAAGGGAATCTCAACGAGATGTCACATCAATCACCCATCAATCCATCACTTCTCACCTTTTCCCAAGCAACCCCAAAGTCAAAAAGTTCTTACACCTCCCATACCTCTCTTACAACATTTGCCCCAAAAGTCAAAAAGGTGCTCTTACATCCATCACACCACATCCATCACCCATCTCCCTTTACAACCCCTTCTCTCTCTCCTCTGTCTCTCTCTCTCTCTCTCACTTTTTCAAACCATTCTCCCAAGTAACCTAAACACCTCACACATCCAAGCTCCTTTCCCTCCAAGAGAGCTACAAGTGTGGCCCACCTTTCCCACCCTCTCATCCCCCATCTCCACCATCCAAACCTTATCTCCTCCGTTGAAATCCAAGCTAAGGAGCTAAGGAAGCCTTTGGTGCAAGAAGAAAGCGGTGGGTGATCCTAGATTTTGTTCTTTTCATTCATTTTGTTAATTTAAGGGTCCATATATGTGGGACCCACCTTGATGTATGTTGTATGCAAGAGGGGCCCATAGTGGCGGGGCCCCTCCATCCTCACCGATCTCTCTCTCTCTCTCTCTCTTCCTTTTCCTTTGTATATGATGACTTATGGCCCACTTGATGTATGTATCTCATCCACACCATCCAAATAGTGGGCCACCTTGGCCTTTTTGTTTTTGGTATGGGCCATCCAAATGGTGGGCCACTCGGATGAAAGGGAAAACACAAATAGCAGCTTGATCCAAAGTCAGGTGGCTACGTCCCTGTCCCTGCGGGGCCCACCATGATGGTGTGTTATACCCACATTGTCCAGCGTCCAGGGACGCTGGATGTGTGTGAAGTGAAGGGTGGGCTGCCAGGGGTGGCTAGCAGTGAGGTGAACTGACGGTGGGTCCATGGGACCCACTCCTGTCCTCCACCCCTCCATTGGGCCACACCATGTCATATGTGTTATATCCAAACCGTCCACCACTATGGACGGTGGACCATGCCCGTGTGGGGCCCACTTCCACACCCAAATCCATAGCTCGATGGCAGACTGAGTGGAGTTACCTCGTTTCAATGGTGGGCCCTAGCTCACGTGGTAGACTGTGTGAAAGATACCTCGTTCCAGCGCTGAGGTCTTGCTGTCCATCCCTAGTGGCGGTGGCAACAGTGAAGTGTCAGCTGGCGTGGGTCCAGGGGACCCACCCTCACCGTCCATCCATTCAGTTGGGGCCACTCCCCGTTACATGTATAGTATCCATGCCGTCCATCCGTATAAGGTAGGCCCCACCATGACGCGTGTATTGTGTCCACCGTCCAAGGACGGTGGGACCCACCTCACTTGTGGGGCCACACCGTAAGCTATGTTGCTGTCCAGGCCTCCCAAGGCCTGAACGTTAAAATCATATAATATATGTTATATTATATTATATTATATATTATTATATATATATGATATAATATGATATATTATATTATATTATAATATATTACAATTCATGAGGGTGGGCCCTACGTGGGACCCACCTCTGTTGTGTTGTCAGAAAAGAAAAGAAAAGAAAAGAAAAAGCAAAGAAAAAAAGAAGAAAGAAAAAGGTGGAAAAGAGGGGCCACGTGCTCTCTCTCTCTCTCTCTTGCTCTATCTAGCTCTCTCTATCTCTCTCTATCCCTCTCTTCACGTCCGGAGACCTGTGGGTCCCACCATGATGCACGTGTGATCCGACGGCGGGACCCACCCTAGATGTATGTGTTTTATCCTTCTGGCATGGGCTCAATGATGTATGTGCTCTATCAACACCATCCGCTATTTGAACGGCGGGGCCCACCATTATGCATGTGTTGCATCCATACCGTCTACCATTTATAAGATCATTTTATGGCATAGGAAAATGGGCGAAACAGATTTAAAGTGCGAGTGGGCCCCACCAGTTAAATAGTAGACCGTGACATCCACCGTTCGAAAAACTTCTATGGGCCGTCATAGTCCCCAATGTATTTTTACTTTATTTATTTCTTTGTTAACTTGTGAATAGGCCGGATCTCAAAAATATATGAGGGTGGGCCTGATTTGATATACGTGAGGCCCATTTGACCCGACTATTTGATTTAGCCCAAATGATTCGGCCCATTCGACTCGGCCCATTTGATCGGCCCATATGTTTGGGCCCATCTTGATGTAGTTATGGCCCATCCGTTGAGGCCCACCTTGATATATATGAAGCCATGTTAGGAGGCCCATTTGATGTAACTAAGGCCTATGGGTCGAGGCCCAATAGGATGTACACAAGTCCATTACAATGTATAACCTTGTCATGGTTTGAGTAATGATGTTTATGGCAACCGTGCCTTGGGAGCAATGATGGTTTGACGTCCACGTTGTAAGAATAGTGTTGGTTAAATGTCCGCATTATAATTCTCCCTAGGGCCCATTATTAGGCCCATACTTGTAGGGCCGTCTAGGCCCATCTTTGTTAAGAACAACATCCATCACCGTATAACATGTTTAGTATAGTTCCTGATTCATGATCATACGCATCATATGTATGCTTGATATGAGAAGTGATTGATCAAAGCATATGCCTTCGGGCAGATTGATTAGGGGCTCCCGGATAGGCGGTGTTGCCCTACATGAGCACACGATACGCGCATGATTGCTGCATGACTGGATAGTGTGATTTATGCATTCGCATTGTGTGATGTGGTTACTGTACACCCTAGTGACATCAGGGCCGTAGCCTCCACAGGCATATCGTGGTTGGCAGGATTGGATACCAGAAATCTTGTTCTACATGGGGTGATATAGATATCCATGAGTGAAAGTCCCTAAATCCTTATGGTACCAAGAGGTTGCTCCAACGTTTAGACCAAGTGGGTGCATGAGCGTTGAGGGCCGATTACCAGAAGGTCGTGCTTTCCACTGTGTCGTGGTCGGTTGGATGGGGGTGCGGCCTTAGCAGCTCGAGAGGAGGGGGCAATGCTTGGCTGAGTTTGACCAGCTCGAGGAATGGGTCCACTATTGACGAGCCAATTCTGATATTGGCAGGTGGATAGTGAGGTCTCTTCCACTTACCTTATTGCACACGATGAGGCGGCAATCTGGTTTAGAGTGTATTAAACCCCGGTGATATTCCAGATTTGAGCTGTATTGATATGTGGACTTAGATGAGGATCTACATGCTTGAGTTACATTTCGCATCGTATGGCCTTGGTATGACCGATATCATTCATACCTTGCATCGCATAGCCTGGATATGGCTAACGGTATTCATGTACTCATCAGCATGTTCCGCATTACTTCATAATTGCATTACTACCTTGCGCCCATACTTTCACCACCCTCTAAGCTTTCTATAAGCTTATGCACGACCGCGTAACGTGTGTGACGTCAGCGCGGAAGAAGCCGAGGTAGGGCAGGCGCAGAGTGATCTTTTCGGAGCTTTTTGTCCATTATCATTGTATTTCCCTTTATGCTCATTGTACTTGTAAAGTTTTTTATCATAGTGGAAATGTGATGGAGTTTTTGGTTGTTATTTGTGGGTTATGCTTATTACGAATTAAACTGATGTTGAAAATCCTCCTTGTAGCATCCCAGGATCGGAACCTGGCGTATGGGCGCTGGGAGCCGAGATGGGGTTCTACGGAGGCTGTCGGCGCCGGATTCGGCAATCGAGAATTTTGTGAGCCCGATTTTCGAGTTTGGGGCATAACAGGATGCGATACAATTGACTTAATAGCTGACTCCAGATGTTTCCTTTTTCCAGTCTTGGAAGATTCGTAAGCGCACCACCCTTTCTCTGTTCAATCTACTAACTAGCCATGTGTGGGATCCACACAGCACTGTAGTTGAGGATCATCTTCAGAACTTTTAATGACTTTGGCAGTATTTTTTTCCTTCCATCCAGGTGAATATGACCTTTTGAGGAAGCTTTTCATATGAGACTATCTTGCACAAGCATTTCAGTGTATCTTGATGCTCATCAAGTGAAATAGAAGAAGGTCATGGAAGGAACCCTGCCATCATATTCACAGGGATGCTGCAAAAGAACTGCCAAATCAAGGTAGCCTATTTTCTTCCTTAGACATGTGCTAACTAACTGATGTTTGAATCGCTCCCGTACAAGAAGCTAGTTCTCTCTGGAAACTGTCATCGTTCTGGCAGTATTTGTCTTTGATCGAAACTGATTTGATCTTCTCTGACACTTTTTTTTTGTAAAAGTCTATTGGATATGAAGTAAACAACTATTTAGTAGGGAGAAAGATCACTGCGGTTTATCTGTCATTCAGAATAGAGTGTCAGTTAATTTATTAAATAAAATTGTACTTTATTTTCGGAGATGAAGGGGAGGATGTTCCCGTTGAGAGTCGCCAAAAAGTGATAAATGTTCTCTGAATATCCTCTAAGTTATCATCGAATAATAATTCTCCAGTAGAGTCACCATTTTATTTTGACAAGAAAACAAATGCGTTTGATTCGGGGGATTTATTCAATAATAACAAAGAATTTCATGAGAGAACATTAATGACATTTATTCTGAGTTCATTTACATCCTCGGATTCCCTTGATTCTAAAAACAAAGTACAATTAATGTAATGCAATGAATGAAAGAGAAGACAGTCTGATAGAAAACTTGGTAGCATTTTGACAGTTGCTTCAGTAATCTCCTAGGACTTAGGAGGAATATTGAATTGATCAACCAATCTCCAAGGAGATGGAGTTGTGCAGGCTTGAATTAAGATCAGTTCTGAGCATCCTTCCAGTCATCCTTCCTTGAATCCTCCTTGAAATATGGAGCGGTCCGTTGAAGTGTGGCTCAGAGACAATTAGGGGACTGAGATCAATGAATTTACATAGCCAAGATTCGAGAAAATCAGGCTGTTCATGTCAAACGGGCATAAAAAGTCACCCAGAATGTAAGATTACAGAGTTGCCACGATCCGTTCGGCTTGAAACTTTATATGTAGCCTTGAGACCACAAATTAGACGTACACGTTAAATTTCAACTCCTGGATCCTTGTGGAAATGGCTAAACTGACAGATCAGCCCCTAAAATCCCGATTTGGGGCCTGCTTAACATCTGGATATGCTTCAAATTTGGTCTCGACTCCTTAAACATGATGGAAAAACAGATGGTCGGAGCAGATTTCTCACGAACATCATTATAGACCCCACCTGAACATTACATGTACATCATGTACATGTGTACTCGAACCACACCGGACCAAGCTCCTTGGTTAAAGTCGGTTGACGCGACCTTCTTCCTCAAAATGCACACTGTGCGGACGCTGTCTCTTTGGGTTTGAGTAGTGGGGTCCATGCTCCACTCTACTGCGTGATCTGGTCTGTTCATGCACTCCAAAGGGTGGGTATTACCTTCGCCTAGGTGTCCTTTTACCACCATGCAAACTGTTGTGAAATCCTAGCCGTTAAACATAGGATGGACAGTAGAATAGACAACCTCGTGGACCACACCGATTCCACTCAAAAAGTAGTCCTTCCCAAATGGTTTTTTCCCTTGAATCCAATGTATGGAGTGAATTTTCCACTCGGCTTTAAAAAATGGGTTATCGCATTTCACAGAGTCGACGTTAACAGAGATTGCGTTCATCTGTTGTGGGCCACCATCATGCAGCGAAGGGTTGATCTGAAGCGTCCATCAGGTAGAGGGAGAAAAACCAATTGAAAAAATGTTGATCTTTGGCGACCATACTCGTTCACATGATCGTTACAGTGATCAAAAGATGACCGTTCAGCTGCCATTAAGCTTGATTATCTCAGTGGACCACATCATTGGATGACCAAAACCCATCATTCATGGTCGAAATCCCGAGAGGAATCCGGTGGACGGTGTGGATCTCTCCAAAGATGGCCTTACTGGACTCCACTAGCAGCACAGTAGAAGAAAAAAATGGTTTTCTTCCTGTTTACGCCCGACTGAAGATCCGGTCGGTTGCACGGTTTGCGAAAGGGAAATCTTGCTTCGGACAGTATTTCTTTATACTTGGCGCGATCAGCGCAATAGCATTCCTTCCTTGCGCGGTTGGCGTGACAACAGTATCCCTTGTGCGGTTGGCGTAACCACATTCCTCCTTGCACGGTTGGCACAACTACATATCTCCCTTGCGCGGTTGGCGCAACCACATTCCTCCTTTCTCTCTCCTACCTTGCTTCTTCCTTATTTCCTGACCCACCAATTGATCCAACCACTCATTTCCTGGCTGCTAACTGATCCAACCACTCATTTCATGGCCGCTAACTGATCCAACCACTCATTTCCTGGCCCACCAACTGAATCACTCAAATAAGGAGGTAGGGAAGGGGTATTTATAGGCCCCACTACTCTTACAAAGTAGTGATCACCACCACTTATCCCTTCACATATGTACATCTTCTTCTCTTAAACAACGGTGTCCACCAAGCTCTCCCTTAAATGGTGGTGTACAACCTCCCTCTATTAAAATGACACATGTGCATCCTTTATTACCAAAACACCCTCTTTAATCCCTTTTACTGAAATACCTAAACTACCCCTGGACATGAAATTTTACCAAAATACCTAAAATACCCCCGGGCATGAATTTTTACCAAAATACCTAAAATATCCCCGGACATAGATTTTTACCAAAATACCTAAAATACCCCCAGACATGGATTTTTACCAAAATAAGGAGTGAATGACCCTGGGAAAGATTTGCACCATAGAATTCTCTGACTAATGCAATGGAATATTTTTTATGCCTCAACAATTTCAAACTTGATAAGACTTTGAAAGACCTCATGATACACTAATTGAACAGTACATTATCAGTTTCAGGACCCAGATCACAATATCCATCATCTATCAGGCCCACAACTCTCCATAGGACGATTTGTTGCTTGATCACACTGATCAGATCATCTGATTTTGAAACTGACCACAATTTCGCCCAAACTAACTTAGAGACACCTCAGACAGTTGGGAGAACAATCTAAAATGATATGGGAGTGATCCTACCATTAATTATGTGTTAGTTACAATAAATGGTTAAAAATACACATCATGTGGTCCATGTCAGGGTTGGATCCACCTCATATTTATGTACCCGGTCCAATTGGGGCTGATTGAGGTGATAGTCAGATCTGATCATCCATGTGGTCCAAAGTGAACCCCATAAAAATTAAAAGAAAAATATATAAAAAGAAAATTTAAGTTAAACCAAGTTAGTATGGTTGATCGGATGTTGATCAGAAGACTGAAAGAAGATGAGGCTTTTTCCTCTTCCTAATTTTCCTACACCGCAAATTCAAACCGAATGGACAAAGTCCGTTTGAAAGTGGGCCACTACCATCACCCAATCGGATAATCTGGACTAACCATGTCACAACTTCGATGGCTCATTTGATGGCATTGAGCTTCCATCGAAGAGTCCAAATGAAAATTTGAAACTGTCCAGCACTGAACTTTCAAATTTCCATATTTTCTCGATGTCATCGAATCTCCTTCGATGAGATTAAACTTGGCTTCGATGGCATCGAATATGTTCTCGATGGAATTGAAAAATGCACAATTATGTCCAACAACAAAATCTTATTTTTCATGATTTTTGCAATGGGATTGAAATGGCTTCGATGACATCGAATTGTTGAATTTTACACTTTCGGTTTACTGCACTTTGTTTCCTCGATTTTCTTCCTTCTTCACTTAATTTTCTTGGATCTTGGACTCTTGAATTCTTCGATCTTGACCTTTATAGATCCAATCATTCACTTGATAATTCTTTCAGCACTAAATTCATGCTTTAAGCATCATTTTCTCCTTAGCTCTCAAAATCATCTCGTAAGAGAAAACACATGTAATTAGATCAATTAAGCACACTCATGGTCATAAAACTAATGTATAACAATGGAGAAATATACAATATTTCACTCTTAACAACAATAAAAATCCAATGTATATGACTAAAAATCCCAAGAACTAGATTCAATAGGTAGCAAGTTGGTTTGAGTGGTTAGATATCCACAGTACAAGTGAGTAAATTAAGAGCTACATTCTTATAATGTTGTGATGTAAAGACCTACAATGAAAATATGTTAGACAATGTCCTTAACGAGCTTTATAGCCATGATAAAGTGAAATGATTAGATATATATAGGTACATTTTATATCGACTCACCTATATGAGCGTGGAAGTGGAGCCGTTTCTTATAAGAATCAGGGCATTATCTAAGGAACTCATAAAATTGGGATAAAGAGTAACCATAAAGTATTATCTTAGTGAGAATTTTGAGTTGTCTCATTGTCCTGGGGTGTGGGCTCTTTCCTTTGTTGTGCTTATATAATTCTTTGTCTATTGGCCCATTGAAAGTAATAAAATCTCTCCTAATCTTCCAAAAAAATGTTGTACCGTGCTGAACTGAATTTTTAAAAAGAGAAAAAAGATTGAGTTGAATGACAATGGACTAGATAGAAATCTGCAAATGAGGTGCTCCCATTACAAGTTAATAAATTGCCAAGCTTACTAGAAGAACGAAAAAAATGGGGTAAAAGAGAAGGCTTGGTAAACCAACACAAATACGCAACCAGAAATAAGTTCCCATTTCCTAATTATCAATGAAAGCCTACTATAATACCCTCATCGATAGAGTCTGCTTCCATATTTTCTTCTGAACATACACGATGTATGAAAACTTGTGAAAGTCCATATCATCATCATCGTAATCATCATAGCCTTGTCCCCAGTTATAGGTTGTTCACATTATTGATGAGCAAAAATTTCACTAGTGGAAGCCACCTGACATCAGCCCTCCTTTATCTAGGTTTGGGACGAGCCTGTACATCAGTACTCCAAAAAGGCCATGTAAATCAAGAATCTACTCTACTGAAGTCCAAAGCAAGATTTAAAGTGAGAGTGGCAGCTGGTTAGGAGGATCATCCAACTAAGGACTCCCACATTCACACCACTATCCTTGCCACGCACTAGAATGTAAAATTTCTCTGAACTCAAGCAAGGGTATAGACATTACAATGAAACTCTTTATCTTTTAAACGTTAATAACCCATGGAGCAATTGACCATATAAGCCTCCCCCGCAACAAGCTTGACACAGTCATATCTTAGTCCACACATGTGCCAGTGACGACCCAATGTGGGCCCTCACTACAACAAAATAGGGCTTGGCTGACTGATGGGCTTACCCTTTGCCCGCAGCCCGTTTTAACGGCTGCGGGTAAAGGGTCCCTTTCTATTAAAAAAAACATAAAGCCGTATCTCCCTCTCTCTGCCTCTACCTTGCGCCGTATCTCCCTCTCCCTGCCTCTCCCTCTCCACTGCCTCTTGCTCTCCTTCCCTCTCCCTCTCCCTATCGCACGCTCTCCTTCTCCCTCTCTCTCTCTCTCTCTCTCTCTCTCTCTCTCTCTCTCTCTCCCCTCTCCCTCTCACTCTCGCGTGCTCTCCCTCTCCATCTCCCTCCTTCTCTCTGCCTCTCCGACCCTCTCCCTCTTGTGCGCTCTCCCTCTCCCTCTGCCTCTACCTCTCCCTGTCCCTCTCCGCTCGCTCTCCTCTCACCCTTTGAAGTTTCAAGTGTTCCTTCATCTCCACGGCGAAGAACGGAGGAGTTGGTAAAAAACAAAAAAAACCCTAGCTCTCTTTCGCTCGCGTTCTATGAGATCTCGATCTTCCTTCGATTCCATCATAAGCAGGTGATTTTCCCATCTCTGCTCTAATTTTTCTATTTTCTGCATTGGATCTTCTATAGATGCGTTTTCTTGCTGCGATTTCCAACTTGAGACTATTTTTTGTGCACTGAGGGTTTCTGTATTTGATTTTGCAGAATTGACAACTGGAAATGTGAACATATACGACAGTTCTTGAGAGAGAAGGTGAAGCCTGGTGCATCAGCAAGCTAAGATTTGAATCTCAGGTTCCGTTTCTCCTCTCTTAATTGCTATATAGGAGTCTCTGTCCTATTTGATTTAGTTTCAATAATTAGATTTACTCAAAATTTCAAATTTGCAATTATGATGTTGGGGTGTAGCATCTTAGCTTTCCATTTCATTATGAAATATAATTGCACATATTTTCTACTTGGGATGATGCCACTCTTGCTTCAAACCGCTGTGATTTCTCCAAGGTCATTAATGTCTTTTCCTGTTACCTACTTCTCCAATGCAAACCGCTATGATTTTCCTGTTACCTTGACATATTGGTTGACGAGACTTGAGACTTAAGAGAGGGAAAATGCTAAATCGGTGGTTTGGAAGAAGGCTTTAGAATCTAGAGGCTTAAAAATTAGTAGAAGTAAGATTGATTAATTAGAATGCAACTTCATTAAGAGTTATAGAGGGGAAGGTTTGGTTAAAAATGATGACCATGAAATTCCTCAAACTGACCTGATTTGTTACCTTGGTATATAGAGGAAGCCGCGATAAACAGAAATTAGCTGGATACATAGAGGAAGCCACGATAGAACTAGGATTATTAGGTGAAATGACTTAGAAGACTTTTTGCATTAGTGTCTGGTGAGGCAGTATTGTAATAAACATCGCCAAGATTTTGAAAACCTCGTGGTATTTTAAAGGGAATTTGATTAAACGATTTTGCTATGATAATATTGCAAAATCTTCAAAATCTCAGCTTTTTTTTTTTTTTCAAAATTGTAATGGAAAAATTACAAGTTGAAAAAAAATCATTTTATATTTATATATTTCAAGATATTAAAAATATGTAGTAGTTTATAATAACATGTTTAAATGTTTGATTATCAGCAGAGTTCCTGATAAGATCACAAGAAAAATATTAGAATCTGAAATCACTAGGCCGAGAAATTGCCAATTTATTGCTTTGGTGAGGTGGACTCAACCCCTTGAAAAAGCCTATTAGTTAGACATTGATCACACAAGGAAGTCAAATCATTGCATTGGAGGAGACTTCTAAAACACTGATGTAGAGCGGGTCACGGACAATTACATGGCAAAGATGGATCAGAAAAGGCTCGGTCGGTGACAGAAGTGATCTGGACCATCAGACCTTCAATCAGGCATATCTCGCAATCTGGGATGAGTTAGCCGACGTAAAATATATGATTTTGGGGTAGAACGAGCTACTTTAGCCAACCAACTTAACTACGTGGGGTTGCGATGCTCGAAATTGTGAGAAAATATTCTCCTTCCTTGGTCTTAAAGGCTTTTTTTCACTCATCACCCGGCCGTATTCGAATTTGATGGTAGCCGCTCCTTAAGTCCAATTTAGAGAATATTTTTGCGCCCTCTAGCATATCCAACATATCATCCAATCGTGGTATAGGAAACCTATATTTTATGGTGATCTTGTTGATGGCCCAACTGTCGACACACATGCGCCAACTCCCATCTTTCTTTGGAGTTAGCAAAGCTGGTACAACACATGGGCTCATGCTTTCTCGAATAAGACCCTTACAGATCAGTTCCTCCACTTGTCCCTACAGAATCTCACACTCATTCGGGCTCATTCGATAATGAGGACGATTAGGTAAACTGGACCCAGGGACAAAGTCGATATAGTGTTGGATATCTCGCATAGGGGGTAACCCATCGGGAAGGTCCTCGGGCCAGATTTCTTGAAATTCATGTAACAAGGGCCTTAGTCTTTCAGGGATGATGGTGGGCTCGAGTTCTTTCCCTCTTACAATTAATGCATAAGTCTGTCCTATTTCTTTAGATTCTTCCACGAAGTCCCGAATGGTTAAGAAAAAACGACCCTCCACTTTAAAAGTTTCAGGTGGTCCTTCTGGATCCATAGGGGGCCAATATGGTCTTCCGGCCATCCTTGACGAATATGTATATGTTATCTCGCCCTTTATGAGTGGCGTCACGGTCAGATTGCCAGGGTCGACCGAGTAGTATGTGACATGCTTCCATATCAACCACATCACATACTACTTCATCCTTATAATGTTTGCCAATTGAAAAAGATATGGTACACCGTTCAGTTACCTTTATTTCGCTGACCTTCTTGATCCAACCGATTGTATATGGAGAGGGATGACGCTCTGTTTTCAATTGCAATTTTTCCACCATGCCCCTGGAGACGATGTTCTCGCTGCTTCCACTATCAATGATCACGTCACAAACCTTTCGATTCACCGTACACCTAGTGCGGAAGATGTTATGCCACTATGGATGCACTTCTTTTCTTGGTGCATATAATAGCCGCCTCATGACTAGCGACTTGTCATGATCTTGCTGAACCCAATCTGAATCATCTACCTCGTCCTCGACGGTATGCTCATGTTCTTTAATATCTAGATCTTCATAAGCGTTATCAGCACTACCATCATTAATGGCGAGGTTTGCCACTTTTTGCTGGGGACAAGTATTTGATAGGTGGCCGGGCTGGCCACAACGATAGCAGCTGTCGGGCCTTGACCGAGCATAAAGGTTTGAAATTCTACTTGGACCAGCAGTAGTCGAGATGCCCCTTTGGGGTCTAGCTTGCCCGCTTCCCTGATCTCGGTTCTCAGACGTAGGAGGTTGAGTGCGTGCTCCTACGGGCTCCTTCCCCTTAGGCTATGGAGCTCCCTGAGGTGGACCTGCAGCAGTAATCCTTGCAGTAGGATAGGTCCGTGTGTTAGAACATTTAAGTTGCACTTCTGCCCGAGTAGCCAACTTGATCGTATCATTCATCGTCCAGACGGACTGCATCTAGACCCGATCCTGAATCGCCATACGCAATCCACCGTTAAATCGGGCGACTTGCTGCGATTCAGTCTCGACCAAATTGTTACGTGCCGCCAGGCGGTAAAATTCTTCTGCGTACTCTCTCACCGACCGCCTACCCTGTCGACAATTTTAGTATTGTTGGAATAATACCTGATCGTAATCGTTAGGTAAGAATCAGGCGTGTAGTAGCTGCTTCATCCGCTGCCATGTGTGGATTGATGATTTCATCTGCCTGGTTCGTGCGAGTTGCAGTTGTTCCCACCAAGCTGACGCTCCTCCTTTCAACTTATAGGCCACCAGCTTGACCTTCTTTTCTTCAGGGATGTCCATATAGTCAAAAAATCGCTCAACTTCAGAAAGCCAATCGAGGAAATCCTCAATGTGTAGTTGGCTATTGAAGTTAGGAATATCAACCCGTATCTTGAATTCTCGATCTACTCGATTGCCACCTGGTCTGGGGTGTTGGAAGATTATGTCATCGATCTCCTCCTCACTAGAGCCCCCGTCCTCAGGCATGACCCTTGGATGCACTGCCGGTATTATCCTATGATTAGGCTGATTACGAGCCTCAGCAATTGGCGGTGGAGGATTACCACCAGGAACACGGAGTTGCCCTAGGGTTTCTGCCAAGAGATTCGCTATGCGGTCCATGGAAGCCTGCAACCCTTGCATGGCTTGCCGATTCTCTTGCTGCGCTATTTGAAAAGTTGTCACTGTTAAAGGCAAATTCCTTGGAGCACCGCCTATGGGATTGTTGCCCGACCCGTCGTTAGAAGTCATCGATCCGAGGAGAAACCTCACTCTGATACCAAACTGACGCAGGGGAGGACGTGAGATCGAGCACCGTCTTCCTCAAGAGGATAACTATTCCGAATCCACGGAACTTCTCTGGACTCCTCACAGAGACTTTCTCGAATCCACGAGAAAAGAGAGCAGAAAATAGAAATAAATTCGAAATAGATTAATGAATTCATAAAAACGAGTTCACAACCCTTTAAATAAGGGTACTAAGCAATGGGAAAGAAATCATAATCAAACTACAACTAAAACTCCTAGAATTCGCGACTTACTATAAATAGTAAACTTACTATTTATAGACGGTCGTGATGTCTACTAGTGCGCAAGGTTTTTGGCCAAAAATAGTAAGTGTCCTATTTGGCTTCACCAAATCGTTCCCCTAATTATTCTAAGCTCTTTTCACGTTGGGCGCAACTCTTAAAGCCCGACGGATGAAGAGTTATAGTCAAATTAAAACTTACTATTTATAGTAAGGGTCTTATTTGAGAAAGCATGAGCCCATGTGTTGTACCAGCTTTGCTAACTCCAAAGAAAGATGGGAGTTGACGCATGTGTGTTGACAGCCGGGCCATCAACAAGATCACCATAAAATACAGATTTCCTATACCATGGTTGGATGATATGTTGGATATGTTAGAGGGTGCAAAAATATTCTCTAAATTGGACTTAAGGAGCGGCTACCATCAGATTCGAATACGGCAGGGTGATGAGTGGAAAATAGCCTTTAAGACCAAGGAAGGATTGTACGAATGGATGGTCATGACTTTCGGTCTTTCTAATACGCCTAGCACATTCATGAGGTTGATGAACCAAGTTCTGAAACCTTTTATTGGGCGGTTCGTTGTAGTTTATTTTGATGATATTTTGATATACAGTCAAGACAAAACCACCCATATGGAGCACCTCAAGAAGGTCCTTCAAGTGCTCACTGAAAATAAACTGTACCTCAATTTAAAAAAGTGTAGCTTCATGACTGATAGCCTATTGTTTCTGGGTTTTATGGTTACATCCACGGGCATTCGAGTGGATGAGGAAAAGGTGAAGACAATCAGAGAATGGCCGGTTCCCAAAAATATTCACGAAGTGCGAAGTTTCCATGGACTAGCGACATTCTATCGTCAGTTCGTGAAAAATTTCAGTACCATTGTGTCACCGATCACAGATTGTATGAAGAAAGGGCTGTTTCAGTGGACCAACAAAGCCGACAGGAGCTTTGTTGAAATCAAGCACAGATTATCCACGACCCCGGTTCTTGTACTTTTCAACTTCGACAAACTGTTTGAAGTTGAATATGATGCCTCATATGTCGGGATTGGGGGAGTTTTGTCTCAAGAAGGTAGGTCGGTAGCCTTCTACAGTGAGAAACTTAGTAATGCACGTAAGAAGTGGTCTACATATGAGATCGAGTTGTACGTGGTGGTCCACGCACTGCGACACTGGCGACATTATTTGATTCAAAGGGAATTCATACTTTACACGGACCATCAAGCCCTCAAATTTATTAATAGTCAAGCTAACATTAACCGTGTGCATGCTAGATGGATCTCATTTTTGCAGGAATTCACATTCGTACTAAAGCATAAGTCAGGGCAACAGAACAAAGTAGCCGATGCGCTGAGTTGTCGTGCAACTTTATTAGTCACTATGAGCAATGAAGTTGTCGGGTTCGATCACCTCAAAGACATATATGTCGACGATGACGACTTCAAGGACGCATGGGTTAGATGTCAGGAAGGTCACCCCGGTGACTTACATATACAAGATGAGTTCCTTTTCAAGAGAAATCGACTATGTATCCTAAAGAGTTTGCTAAGGGAACAAATAATCCAAGAGCTACATGGAGGTGGCCTCAGTGGACACCTTGGGCGAGACAAGACGCGAGCTCTTGTGAAAGAACGGTATTACTGGCCGCAATTGGTACGTGATGTGGGAAAGGCAGTCCAACGCTGTTATATTTGTCAGACTTCTAAGGGACAATCTCATAATACAGGCCTCTACACTCCGTTACCCGTGCCTGATGGCCCTTGGGAGGATTTATCTATGGACTTTGAGCTTAGTCTCCCATGAACACAACGCGGCATGGATTCGGTGTTCATGGTAGTAGATCATTTTTTCAAGATGGTGCACTTTATTCCATGCAAGAAGACTCTCGATGCAACACACATGGTAAATCTATTCTTTAGAGAAATTGTGCGGCTACACGGGGTTCCCAAAACTATTACTTCTGACCGTGACACGAAGTTCATAAGCCACTTTTGGCAGACTTTGTGGATTCGATTCGATACACGCCTTCAGTTCAGCAGCGTGTACCACCCACAGAGAAGTTGTGAATCGCATGTTGGGAAACCTCCTTCGATGTATTTCAGGAGAAAAACCGAAGCAGTGGGATTTGGCCTTGTCTCAAGCGGAGTTTGCATTCAATAACATGGTGAACGGCTCGACAGGGAAATTCCCGTTCCAGGTTATTTATGGACGAGTACCTCGCCACACACTAGACTTGGTCCCTCTGTCCAAGCTCCCAAGCATGAGCATTGCAGCAGAACATATGACAGACAAAATCATGGGCATTCATGCGGAGGTACAGAACAAGCTACATGCCTCAAACGAAAAGTACAAGGAGCAAGCGGACAAGCATCGGCAACAGAAAGTGTTCGAGGTGGGCGACCAAGTAATGGTCCATCTGTGCAAAGAAAGATTTCCGACCGGAACGTACAACAAGTTGAAGAATAAAAAGATCGGACTGGTACCATTCATTCGAAAGATCAATGACAAAGCTTATGTTGTTGATCTTCCAGATGATATGGCGATCTCACGGACTTTCAATGTTGCGGACCTGACTGAGTATCATGAACCAACGCATAATGATAACTCGAGGACGAGTTCTTTTGAAGTGGAGGAGACTAATGTAGAGCGGGTTGCGGACAATTACATGGCAAAGATGGATCAAAAAAGGCCCCGTCGGCGACAAAAGTGATCTGGACCATCAAACCTTCAATCAGGCATATCTCACAATCCGGGATGAGTTAGTCGACATAAAATATTTGATTTTGGGGTAGAACAAGTTACTTTAGCCAACCAACCCAGCTACGCCGAGTTATGATGCTCGAAATTGTGAGAAACCCTTGATTCAACAGTCTGATGGTCCAGATCACTTCTGTCACCGACCGGGCCTTTTCTGATCCATCTTTGCCATGTAATTGTCCGTGACCCGCTCTACATCAAACACCCTCTCTCCACAAAATAGCAAAATGTTCATTAATAGCTGTCCACCGAGGTGAGTGGGACCCCTGACTATGGGGCCCACCGTGATGTATGTGACTACAGCTGCACCCCATCTGTATTGAAAGCTCATTGTCAGGCATGATCCCAAAAAAATAAAAATGAAGTAGGTTCAAATCCTAGATGAACCATAGTACAAGAAATAGTGGTAATATATGTACCCATATACAAACTCTAGTCAATATATATAATATATGTACACATACACATACATATCAAAAGCAAAAACAACAAAATTGGCTGAAGAATGGAGTTTATGGATACATATATGTACCCATCATATATACATAAATGTGAAAGCAACGCAGGAAATACGGTCTTGTCAAGAATGGTGTATTATAACCCATACGTATGCATACACATCACACATACATATATACATGTCAAAAACAAAAATAGGAAACTGGGTTTGGTGAATAATGATGTTTTACACATACATACATGTACATATCATTCATAGTTACATGTCCAAAGCAAAATAGGAAACTAGTTTTGTGTAGACTTGGGCTTGAAATATGACAAAATTGATGCTTGTCCTAATGATTGTATGTTGTACTGGAAGGAGGCCGCTGGTGAGCAATCATGTGCTACATGTGGTACTTGTAGATGGAAAACGGTTGAACATCAGTCACCTGGGTTAGGACCTTGGCCGAACCTCCCTCGTGGGCCCCAAATCACATGGGTACCGCCTCACACGAGCCACCTGCCTCACATGGGCCGCCCACCCAGAGTGTGTCCCTGCATCCCACAAGCTACCCCACTCGGTGTGAAATGCGCATTAATCACCCCCGGTGAGGAGTCTCGAATAAGAGACCTCCCCCGTGGGCCCCAAATCACATGGGTCACCCACCCCGAGTGTGTCCCCGCATCCCATGGGTTACCCCACTCGAGCCCAATGTGAAAATGCCCCTGCATTACCCAGTGTGGGACTTTTCCTGTTGGATGTAGACTGCTACCAATATATTTTCTACTAACCATTTGTTGACCATTGATTGAGCTATTTTCCCCCTGTTTGTAATTCATTGAAATGATGTAATTGTTCTCTAATGAATTTGAGGATTCCATCTTGTAATCTAATATTATATGGTAAAATATCATTGGCTAATCATTAATCAGTAGACTTTAAATGGATGGTTAAGAAATAAAATACAGCAACAATCCATGTTGAATGGAGAAAAAAGTGAAAGTTTGAAGTGTTAGGATCTTCCAACAATTCTGAGGTGTTGTACTCCACAATTCCTCAACATTAGGAACCACAAAGTGCTCAATCATTAACTGTAAAAAACATTGGTTTGTCGTCCTCAATGTGAAATTAAACATGGTTGGCAACTTGATATATATGAGGACATGAAGTGCAAATATTGTCTAGGCCTGCATAATCAGTTTTTTCGTCCTTCTAGTTTGATCAGCTCCCTTTATTGCATAAATATATTTGATGAAGCAAAAAACTGGAATAATGGTTTAAAGAATTCATGGAGAAAATGCCAGTTCGTTTTTGCTTTATATATATATATATATATATATATATATATATATATATATATATATATATATATATATATATATATATATATATATATATAAAGAAACTCAAATTTTCATTGACATGGAGAAAAGAGCTTACAAAAACACTGAGCGGAGGCTCATGCGAAAATAAAAGCCAAGACCCCCTGCTATACAGGAATACACATTCGGGAGGCCCAACCCAAAGGCCCTCCTATCATATAACAAATGCATGTAATTACTAAATAAAATAATATAAGACAATATAATTACTAATCTAGAAACAAGATGCTTGAACCCCAACCTAAGAAACACAAGTTTTTGTTGAGGAATTTCGTCAAACATGTAGAATAGCATGAAATTCAACATGCACATCATCTTCCATTTGCAGCCCTCCTTACAATTTCACACTCCATAGCGGGATCCAAATCAAAGAAATGCCAGCTCGTCTCATGGAAAGCATGAAAGAAATCATCTGAGACCATTTTTTCTGCCAAAGATTTTGACCACATCTTCATTCACATTCACCCACACCAAAAGACTTTTACTGAGATTAATGCAAAGGCTTGAAATAACTTCTATGCATATAAGTATACCTTTCAAGTAGAAAAGCTCCTCCCCAAGCACTTCACACATCGAGAAAGTGTTGTCCATCGACTGAAGATGCAGAATCTACATTTTCAATTGTTGATTCTTAATCCCTTAATCATGCCAGAAGTAAATGCTTTCTGGCCATCAAACTAAAACCTTGAGCCACAACTGTGAGTAGAATAGATAACAAAAGGTCTACTTAAAAAAGCCCCCTTTTGTGCTAGGAAAGGAAATGTCCAATGATCCATTCATGAATATCGAGAACAAAGCTGTGAAAATGCACACCTTATTGTATGTAAAAGCACCAATTTCCTGTTAATACAGTCACAAATTATATCAAGAATTTATAGGCATCGAAAAACTATTGTAGGAAAAAGCAAGCTTGTTAAATAGATTCAGAATTAATGCATCATCAGCCAAGCAAAATAAGGCACAAAAAAGAAAAGAAAACAAAAACCAGAGAAGATTAAATCATTTCCACATTTTCATGCCCACCACTACTAATATGGTTTAACTTTATCCCTATACTCACAAAAGTACACCCATGCAGAAAATATTCGAAAATAGATAAGGGAATTAAGCACTCAAACAATTCAAAAACTAATACCACCATCCACTTTCACCATACTACTCCCTTTCACAAAGACCCTACCAAAACAAAATCTTAACCTACATCAACTTTGGCAACAAGATCCAACATAATCTTGCACAAAAAAAGCAAGCCAACTGACAAAGATCGCTCTCACATTATTTCTATGAAGATGCAAGCACCAAAATTAGATCGAACAACAACTAGAATTAGGAAAATATATATAGTAATACCAATCGTAACTAAAAATGCTGATAGCGGAATTTCCAATTACAATAACAATGCACATTAATATAAAAGGAGAAAAATATCAAATTGGAACCAACCAAACAGTACTAAATCTAAAAACTTCAATGTATTCATACTCTCGATGGATGATTCCTCAATGATGCTGAAATTGAGAACTGGTTCAGTGCCTCCCACATCCAACACTGTTGTGTGAATTTGTAGGTGGAAAGAGGAGCATTGGATGGATCCGTTTAAACCATTTATTGGCCAAACTAGGCTCCGCATCCAACGGTGATCACCCACGGAAGTGAGTTGATGTTTGCAGATGTAGAGGCACAGAAAATTCATGCCCCTATAGGTGCTGAATCACTACTCGCCGAAATTAGGATGTACTACTGTCTTTTTGCCCCTTGGGTTTTTATCCAATATCTCTTCTTTTTTATGGATGAGTTCTCCGTGTGTTTTGCAAGGCTTCTGAAATTGTTTTTCTTTTTTGGTTTTGAAATTTTGGCATTTAACTCCTGTAATTTTTACTAAATCTCACATATGCATCATGCATACACTTGGATTTCAAGAGATGTGACCTATAGTTGTAACAAGGCAGAATTTAAATTAGCAGTGTAATGCATTCATTGGTTCTGTGTCATCTGGTATAGTATACTTTATTAGGTCTGCTTATTATATATATATATATATATATATATATGTTTATACCTTGATTTTTGTTTACTTTTTTTTTTCTTATATCTAAAGGTCTCCTGCCAATTTTATCAAATGTACTTGGGTTTGTTTGGAGCATGCTTGGGGATAGGAGCTGCATTATAAGAAATACTCATGCTATATTCGATCTCGATTTAAATAGTTGTACGTGCATGCACTTGTGTTATATGATAAGAAATTTCATTGTCCATGTTTCTTACTGGATGATCTGGGGCCTTATTTATTTTTTGTAAACCTGGTTTTATCTTGAATCATCCATGTGACAGCATGTTTTGTTATTTTTGGCAGATTGTGCCCTGTTGTGTTCTCGAGGGCTTAAAAAGGTTAGTCAAGATATGGAGCAAGTGCACCTTTGGTCAAATTGCTACCGGTACCGGATCTTGTCATTCCAGGAGGCTCTTGACTAGCGGTTCCTCATTCTCGAAAAATTCCTTCTCATTTCCTTTGTCAACTGCACTTAGCCCAATTGATCTTACATGATCATCACACAAGACCTAATGCAACTTTATTCTGAAACTGGTGTTGGATCTCTACAGCACTTCAAGTATGATCTTTGTCGACATTTTTTTTTTCAGCAGTAATTTTTGTTGTTGTTAATATGCTCTGACACTCTATCCTTCCATTGCGTCACCAACACAACTTTCACATGGAATCAGCGTGAGGTCAAGAGTGCTTGACATTATGAAAACATTAGGGTAACATTCTATGTCAAGACTTCTTGAATTTCTATGTTCTCCAAGTATGAGGTTTGTTATTGACTTCTTTTGTAATACCAACTTTGTTTTGCTTTCTAAAATTTTCCAGGGTTGAAGTCTGCAAGTCTGCAAGCATACATCTTAGGTCAGATCAGATACGTCATCCTTACGCTGTGCATTTTTTCTTGAATAAGAAAGAGCCACACGCTTTAAGAGGCACACTGGTATTTCTTAAGCAAAATGGATCAGTGAGTTGGTTTTGTACAGTCACACTTGATAAGCTATTAGATCAACACTTTCGTGTGGTCTAAGAGAATTTTCTGTACATTACAGGTACAAAGTAATTAAGGAAGTTGGTGATGGGACCTTTGGGAGCGTCTGGCACACAATTAATAAGCAGACTGGTGAAGTTGTAAGATTCTTTTGGACTGAGCTCAAAATGCACGTTAAGTTATTTGTCTTGAGTGAAAGCGGCCTCTGTTCCCTGGGGATTCTGAAATTGATGAATTGTTCAAGATCTTCAGGTGTTGCAGTTATACTAATGCTTTTGTATATATGAGATTAATTTTGTGAGAATGGCTTTGCATGTATAGCTCTGTCACAGGAAGATTTTCTTTACATGTGTTCTCTCTCTTATTCCTTTTCTTTTTTGGGGGAAGGGTTATGGTACGCCCAATGATGAAACGTAGCCCGGGGTAACATCCTTGCCTGATTTTAAGTCTTCCTTTCTCAAGTGGCCTCCCAAGGTATCAGTGGACGGTTGTTTGTTCCAATTACTAAAATAAGATTTTCTAGTCTATTGAATTAATTGTAGTCATATATGAAATAATCAAGATTTTTGTTGGATTGATTCTCAAGTGGCCTCCCAAGGTATGCTCATCAAATGCCTCTTTACTTTGTTTTTTTACTAACGATTTCTTACACTGTGAGGTTGCAAATTGTCGTTGTTAGCTTGTAATATTGCTTGGATTTTTATGTTGTTGTTGTTGCCAGTGAACTAAAAACATCAGGGCAGATGTTCAGAGAAGATATGAACTCTGCTAGGAGCTTTTATGAATCCATTGTTAACACTGAGCTCGTTCTGGTGGATGATGCATTCAAAACATTGCCTATTCCAGTTCTATGTGATGATAAAGAGATAATGTCTCTTTCTGAGATTGATGAGATTGTTCTTCTTTGTCAAATTTCACTATTTATGTTTTATGGATTATTATGGCAGGAAGATTTAATTTTTCATTTTATTTTTCTTTGAATGGTTGGATCTTGGAACTGTACAATGAATCTATATATTTCCATTAACCTTTGAAAGAAGTCTATCTAATGGGCTTTGGCACATTTGTCTTTTTCAGACTTATCCAAATCCTTTGCAAGATAAAGCAGCATATTCAGTTGTTAAGTAAGTTAATTTAGCTTTTCTACTCAAACTGATTTCCTTCTCTCTCTCTGTGTTTTTTTTTTTTTTTTTTTGAATTACCAACAGCTATGGCATATCTTCTCAGTCATTTAAAATGATGGATGATTTATTGAAATAACTTTTTGTTTACAGGGAATTGAAATAGCTGAGTTGGCAATGATGATATTTCCCATGCAATAAATATTATTTTATGAAACAATATTTGAACACTAGAGAATGTGATGGGTTGGAATGTATTTAATTTGGATACAAGCACTGCATAGGCATAAATTTGGCATGCCACATCTGGATACAATTAGATTATCAAGCTAATGTGCACATTGGTGAGGTTTCACCTATTATGGAAAGAAGCAGATATCTCACAAACAAAAGTTGTTCATCTGAATTCGCAACTAAATGCAGTCTTTAATACCCATGATTTTTTGTTGGTTATGGTTTGTTTTAAGACTCTGCTTGCTAGGATATTGTATTATACTGGACTAGAACAAACTTCGTCGACATTTGCATATGTCATGTCCAACTTATTTCCATTAATGACCTTCTTATTGGCTATCATCTTCGGGTATAACCCACTCATCTCAGCATTTTAAGTTAGGATTTATTTTGATTCATATAACATATCGAATTTTGTTACTTTCCAAAGGATCATGTAGATTTTGTAATAAGTAGAGAAGCATTGGTTTGTATTTTTGGAACATGGGTTTTCAAGTTTGGTGGATAGATGGTCTTCATCCAATTACTTATGCCCATTTCATGTTATGCAGGAAAAAGTGGAAAATGAACCTAAACTATGTCAAAGCCTTGGTTTCAGGTAACTTGGTGCCTTTAGTTGTTGTTGACGATGCGCCAGAATATATAAAATTGGGACAAAAGCAAGAGGTGGGCAACTAGCTACTGATACTCATTGATGATTAGTTCATTAAATTGTTTTGATAAAATTAGATCCAAAACTTTTGTGACCCACCAAAAAAAATGTTTATAATGGTCTTCCACCACTGTTTTGTATGTTGTAGTCCACCTGAAATTTGTATATAGTTCATCTTTTGGCCCATGCCATAAAATTTGTATGTTGTTTACACCATTAAAAACCATAAACTGAAATGGATCTGCTGCAGATGTTATTGTTAAAGAAGGTGATATCCATGAGGCTCTATTTTGGAATTATTTCCTCGATTATCTCTTAATAAAAATCTCTTGTTATATCTCATCATATTGTTAGGATTCTTGATAAAAAGAAGGAAAAAAAGAAGAAGAAATGTTTCTGAGAACCTGGACCTGGAACTGATTGGGTTCAACTATCCTTTGGTACCCATTGGGTCTATGGACCTTGGTTTCCAGTGGGTCTGGTTCAGGTTCATGTTAAACAAGGGCATTTACATGATTGTGCCACTTGAATGGATTGATTAGATCACACATGTTTACCACATAACGGCCTCACTACAAATTGAAAAGCAAGGCGCTACCGGATTGTCATGAACTATGGACCGACGAGCAGTTCTCGAGAACAAAGATTGTAAGGACTCTTCACCAACCCAAATGTCCTCCCAAAAACTAATATTCTCCCCATTCTCGAGGGCAAAGTCCATTCCTTCAACAAAATTTGACTTCATAGAAATAATCTCTTTCCAAATTGCCAAGGCTCTAGACATGGAGGATTCCCTAATACACCATGCCTCCCACTGAACCTTTTCCCTTTTTCATTGTTTAGCATGGAATCCATGGTTTCAGACATGCCTTAGTTCTTAGAGAAGTTCTAAACTAGAAATCAATATCTCTTTTTCATTTGTGGTTTGTTGTTTTAGGTGAGATGGATGGCGAGGAACACAGTGAAATTGAATCATAGTGAGTTGTTTTGGTGAAGCCACTCATAGCTGAACTTCTGTTGGAAGCGATCCAGACAACCAGTTCTAACTGAAAAATGTGCCTAAATAGTGGTATGGGCATGGATTTCAATGAGACATTTTCTTTGATTTCTCTTTCTTTCTCATTACTATGTTCATGTAGATATGTTTTTGGAGATTTATACAAACTTGAATTATCTTCAATTAAGAAAGAGTAGTTCTTGTAACTCGGGGTGTTGGGATAGCAAAAGCGCTACAAGCTTGCTCAAGGGGTGGTTATCAGGAATCAACTCTGTATATACACAGTTCATTTGGTGGGGCCCACCATGTGTTGTGATAAAAAATCGAAACGATCCTCATCACGGTGGGGAACATGTACGTTAAGGGTGTGGACTGTTGGACATTTTTTTCCTAACCATCTTATACATGAACTCACCAAGGACATGTCCGGCTGATTTTTGGGCCTTAGTATGTGCAAGCAAAGACCAGATCGATATTCGCATCAAACATATGCCACAGTAGCACATGTACAAGAAATACGAATTGGATGAAATGAACGACAGATCTGGCCTGATTTTTTTGCCATAATGCATATGCAGAAGCACCACCAGTCAACAGTCTGGAGATCGTAAAGAGTAGTATCCAGATGGCTTCCTGCACTTTTCTCCAATAACATAGTTGGTGATGAAACTGTCTTGATTATGTTGATATGGTGGGCCACAATGTGGATGATGAGACAACTGTTTGACTATCCAATAGTTGTGAATTTTACTTTGTTGAGTGTAGACCATTGCTATTGACTCTTCCTTTGGTAGGCCACTACTTGTGTGAGGGTTCCTGAAGTCCAATCCTATTCTCTCTGGGATATGGCTAGGAGTATATATATCCATCTTCTCCTACTTGTATTGGCCATCTGATTACTGGATCAGACTGACTTCTGGGCCTGGGCAACAGTTGCATCATCATCTCATTTTTATTTATTTATTTTTTTTATTGTGATTTTATTTTATTTTATTTTTATTTATTTATGTTATATAGATATGTTATATGTATACAAACATGCTACAAGGGTTTAATTGTGTTTACTTCATTTGTATCATGCAGAAGGCTTCCTTCTACAAATGTTCAGTCACCTGACATAAATGCACCGTAGTTCTGGAAATGAGAAGGTATTCCATTCATATGAGTTTTTAGACCATTTCATAGGAGATTTGGAGTGCTGATTACATGTCTCTGTTTCTATAGATATGCTAGTTCTGAAAATTAATCTAAGGAATTGAGGTGTTATGATTTTTTGATTGCTAGAAATAGCAATTAGACTAGAATTCATCAGTTTGTGAGAAAATCATAGCCACAACTTTGATTTAATCAGTATCAAGAGATTTACATGGCTTTCTAAAATGATGGCCTAATCCCATCTCATTACTATTTATGGCATGCATAGCTTCCTGTTTTCTTTTGCTTTGTGGAAAGGAGGGAAACTTGTTACTAAAAAAAACTTAGATGAAGGGGAAAAATAAATATCATAATAAAACTTTAGTGGCTTGTAGTACAAATATCAGCTTGATTAAAAACTTTTGTGGCTTGCGGTCCACTTGAGATTTGGATCTATTTCATTTTTGGGCTCATGCCATGAGATGATTTGGAAAGACAAATATCAGCATGCTACAAGTGTAGGATTCTTCAGACAAATACTTCTTATGCTTAGAAGAATGTAATAGAGAATTTCCTTATCTTGTTTGATTTTATGACAGTTGTATTGGATCAATTAATTATGGTTGATACAATTAATTTTTGTAAAAGGTGGGCCTCTCATGCACAGCTTTATCAGGCCATGCATATATTCCATCAAGCATTTTATATTTCCTTAGTAGTTGATTGACCCTTCAAGTCCAAAAAAAAAAAAAAACCAAAGTAGTTGATTCCACACTTTGAGTTTTCTTTTCATGGTATCGAGGTAGGGATGATCCTCTAATACTGGATTTACCAGACAGTTTCTTTCAGCATTGCATTTAGATATGTGGATTGGGTATGCTAAAAGTTCATCTAAGCAACAAAGTAATCCTTATTTTTAATCAATTTGCACCTTCTTGTTGTTTCATTTTGCTGAAGCCCATGTTCCTGAAACATTTCAAATCCAAATAGTTGGTACTGCTTATTGAATTTTCTATAATTCACGTGTGTGTATTAAATGCCTCGATGTCGGATTTGAATCACTGAAATTCCATCTAACCAGACCATGATCAATATATATCCTTGTGTTCAGTTTCTATGCAGATAAGCAGATATTTACAAGAAAAAGCTTGTGTGGTTGATAGGTTGCAATCACTTGAGTGGTTTTGTTAACATCAGTTCAACTTTAGGTTGCTTGCATTTATGATGAGTAGGTTTTTCTTGATGTTTCATGTGTTGACTATTACAAAAGATTTTGAGGAAAGGTCAAATTATTATAACGCGTTGTTTGCTACTAAATCTCGTGCAATCAATGGAAAGAAAGGGATCCATTCTCCAAAGGATCCCCCAGTCATGCACGTAACGAACCTGCTGACGGTCAGAAAGTTGAACCTTCTTGTTTCCTTGTACTTTCTATCATGTTTGGTTCTATAAAATGATCTCTTCTTGAATGAAATTGTTCCTTTAGAACTTGCTAAAAAATATATATTTTCAAGCATCTTTAAAAAAAGCTAAAGATTTCTTGCCCTTCTTGCAACGGATTAGAAGGTTACCCGCTGTTGTGGATTACGTCCTTAGTGGTCATCGGTTTAAATTGCTGTTCCCCGAGGAAACTTGCAGCATTCCATTCTCCTTCTCTGGTGTTAGATGCCCCGACCGCGATGAGCCTTTCTCAGATGAAGCAATTGTTGGGATGGCCTCCCGAAACAAACCAGAATTATGGATAATAAAGCAATGAAATAAATCAAAGCATCAATCACACACCACACAAGAGATTTTTACGTGGAAAACCCTCAAAGAGGTGAAAACCACGGGACCTCGTCCAGATCAACAATCCACTATGAAGTAGAACGTTACAATCTTCTTCACTCACGCAGGAGTGGATAAACAGTAAGAGAAATAGAGAAAATGGAGAGATCTAACTGATTACGAGGACATAAAAGTGCTGAGATATAGATTGCATAGTAAAAAACCTCTACGAGCAGAACCTCCCTTCTATAAGCTTCCTCTCTCTCTTTCTCCCTCTCTCTCACCTTTAATAGCCCTAAACCCTTTAGCAAATCCCTTATAAAGCTTTAGGAAACCCTCTTGCTATACCTAAAAAAGCCCTAGGTAACCCCTTTTATAGTTTAGGAAACTCCTTTCTACATCCCTGTTGCGAAAGGACTCAAATCCGCAGTTTCGCGCAAAATCACGGAATAAACTGCGTAACCTTCGACTAGTCGAACCTAGTCTTCGACTAGTCGTAGGTCCCCTTCGACTAGTCGAACATTTCTTCGACCAGTCCTAGCTACAGTAAAAAATAGCAAAATTACTCACTAGACTTTAAGTCTAAGTCCTCGACTCGAACCTTCGACCGGTCGACCACCAGCCTTCGACCGGTCGAGCAGGGCTCTTGACCAGTCAAAGATGGGTAAAAAAAACCCATCAAATCTCCCCCTTTTTGACCCAGGAGGGATCCACCTTCTTCAAGCCAGCCAGGTTTCTACAAACCCCAAACTTGCCCTTGAGCAAAGCCTTGGTCATCATGTTTGACCCATTATCGTCCGTGTGGACTTTCTCAAGCTGTAACACCTTCTGTTCCAAAGTATCCCTGATCCAGTGATATCGTATCTCAATGTGTTTCGACTTGGAATGCTGACTTGGATTCTTGCTCAAGTGTATAACACTCTGACTATCGCAATAGACTACGTGCTCCTCCTGCTTTAGGCTAAGTTCCTGTAGGAACCTTTTCATCCAAAGCATCTCTTTACATGCTTCTGTGACTACAATGTATTCGGCCTCTGTCGTCGACAATGCTACAACCTTTTGTAGCTTGCTTTGCCAAGAAATCGCTCCCCCTGCAAACGTGAACATGAACCTCGATGTAGACTTCCTGGAGTCTATGTCACCTGCCATATCTGCATCTGTGTAGCCCTCTAACACAGGTTTACCTTCACCATAGCATAGGCTCAACCTGGATGAGCCTCTTAGATACCGTAGTATCCATTTCACCGCTGCCCAATGCTCTTTGCCATGATTGACAAGGTACCGGCTGACAACACTAATCGCATATGTTATGTCTGGGCGTGTACACACCATAACATACATCAAACTTCCTACAGCTGACACGTAGGGTATTTTCTGCATCTCTTCTACCTCTGCCTTCGTCTTGGGACACTGCCTGTCGCTCAATCTGAAGTGACCATCTAGTGGAGTACTGACCGGCTTTGTTGCATTCATATTGAACCACTCTAGGACTTTCTCAATATACCGCTCTTGTGAATGACCAAAGCCTGCTTTATACGCATCACGGGTTATCTCCATTCCTAGGATCTGTCTAGCCGAGCCCAAGTCTTTCATCGTAAAAGACTTGCCCAACTCCTGTTTCAGCCTGTCAATCTTCTTGATGTCTTTTCCCATGATGAGCATGTCATTAACATATAATAGCAGAATTAAGAAATCACCATCTGAGAACTTGCGCGTGAACACACAGTGATCCGACTCCGTTCTGTCATACCCATGTTTCAACATAAACGAGTCGAACTTCTTGTACCATTGTCGTGGAGCTTGTTTCAGCCCATACAAGCTCTTCCTTAGCCTATAAACCATATGCTCCTTGCCCTTGACTTCGAACCCCTCTGGTTGGTGCATGTAGATCTCTTCTTCCAGGTCACCATGGAGAAAGAGAGTTTTAACATCTAACTGCTCTATCTCCAGATCCAAGCTAGCCGCCAACCCAAGCAACACCCGTATGGATGTCATCTTCACCACTAGTGAGAATATCTCCTCGAAGTCTATGCCTTTCCTCTGACCAAACCCTTTCACCACAAGTCTGGCCTTGAACCTCGTCTGTGAATTCTTCTGCTCAACCTTCTTTCTGAACACCCACTTGTTGCTCAAAGCTTTCTTGCCCTTAGGCAATTTCACCATATCATAGGTGTGGTTCTTATGCAAGGATTCCATCTCCTCTTGCATAGCTTTCAACCACTCCCCCTTATGCTCGTCGGCTAGGGCCTCAGAATAATCTTCTGGCTCTCCCCCATCGGTTAGCATAATGTACTCGTATGGCGAGTACCTCTTGGACGGCTGTCTGTCCCTAGATGACCTCCTCACCTGTGGTTCAACAGGTGGATCAAGTGGAAATTTGCTCCCACTGGTCTATCTTCTGAAGGAACTCTCTCGTCCTCTGCACCTTGCTGTACTCCCCCATCATCAGGCACCACAGGAGGAGTAATCGGATCCATATCCTCTAGCTCAACTGAACTAGGCTGATTCTTCTCTGGCTTACCAATGTCTTTTATACACTGATCTTCAAAGAAAACCACATCTCTGCTCCTGACGAGCTTCCTCTCGGTCGGATCCCACAATTTATAACCGAACTTTTCATCACCGTACCCTAAGAACACACACTGTCTGATCTTCATATCGAGCTTGGACCTCTCGTCCTTTGGTACGTGAACGGATGCCCTACATCCAAACACCCTGAGATGACTGTACGATGGATCATGTCCAGTCCACACCTTCTCAGGTACTTCTCCATTCAACGGGGCTGATGGAGACCTGTTTATCAAATACACTGCTGTGTGCATTGCTTCTCCCCAGAACGTCTTGGGCAATTTCACATGGGATAACATGCATCTGATTCTCTCAACAATGGTGTGATTCATTCGCTCAGCTACACCATTATGCTGGGGGGTCTTGGGAACCGTCTGTTCATGCCGTATACCCAGGGACTTGCAGTACTCATGAAAGTCGCCAATGTATTCACCACCATTGTCAGTGCGGATGCACTTCAATGGTCTACTTGTCTCTCTCTCGACCATAGCATGAAACAATTTAAACACACCAAAGACCTCGTCCTTGGATTTTAAAGCATAAACCCAAACCCTTCTAGATGCATCATCTATACAAGTAACAAAATACAATGCCCCACCCAAGGTTTTTATCCTCATAGGACCACAAACATCAGAATAAACCAAATCTAATGCATGCACTTTATTAACATGAGAAGCAGTTTTAATAAATAAAACTCTATGCTGTTTCCCTGATAAACAATCAAGACAGGTTTTGAGAGGTATACCTGTCACGTTTGGGAGGAGCCGCTTCCTTGCTAGTAGCTGAAGCCCTTTTTCACTCATGTGGCCTAGACGCCTGTGCCACATGTCAATAGCTGAATCTTCCACTGCGTTCAATCCACCCTTGCACATACTGACACTTGCCTTGTAAAGGGTGCAACACTTCTTTCCTCTAGCCACGATCAATGAACCCTTGATGAGCTTCCATCGCCCACCAGCAAACCGGCTTTCATAGCCATCATCATCCAGCCTTCCCGTCGACATCAAGTTGAGGCGAAGGTCTGGGATATGCCTCACATCCCTGAGAACTAATGTGCAGCCCACATCGGTCTTCACACAAATATTACCGACTCCCACGATCTTTGATACACCAGAATTTCCCATCTTCACAGTCCTATAGTCACCTGACTTGTAGCTTATGAAGGAGTCCCTGTGTGAAGTCACATGAAAAGAAGGTCCCGAGTCTATTACCCAGTCGGTGTCCTGACTCGTAGCCGTAAGACATACATCATGATCTGGAGAAAGAATAACTACCATGTCGCCATCTGAAGCGACCACAGTGGAATCTGATTCATCTTCCTTCCCTTTTCCTTTCTTGTCATTTTTCTTACCACGACATTCATGCTTGTAGTGGCCCTTCTTGCCACAATTCCAGTATTCAACATCTTTTTTGTTACTCGACTTGCCTCTTGATTTATCTCCGGCCTTCCCGCCCTTCCTGTTCTTTCCTCTCCCCGTTCTGCTGTCACAAGAGCCTCTTGCTGAGTAGACCCTGAGACTTCCTCCTTGTCTCCTCATTGAAGAGACAACTGGTTACCTGTTCCATGGATATCTTTCCGTCTGGCGCGGAGTTACTTAGAGACACCACCAATGTCTCCCAACTGTCAGGCAATGAACTAAGCAATAGTAAAGCCTGCAATTAATCATCCAGGACCATCTTCATAGAGGTGAGTTGGTTCACTATATTGCTGACCTCATTCAGGTGCTCAACCACAGAACCACCATCCTTGAACTTGAGATTCACAAGTCGCCTTATCAGAAATATCTTATTACCGGCTGTCTTCCTCTCATACAACCCTTGTAATTTTAGCCAAAGGCTTGCGGCTGAGGTTTCCGTAGACACATGGTGGAGCACAGAATCATCTAACCATTGTCTAATAAACCCCACCACCTTTCGGTCTGTCTTCTTCCAATCATCATCAGTCATATCCTTGGATTTTGCTGATATGCCTAAGATTGGAGAATATAGGTCCTTGTAATAAAGCAAGTCCTCCATCTTAGCCTTCCATATGGTCTAGTTAGAACCATTGAGGCTGATCATCCTTGAGCCACCTTCCATAATTCAAAATCGATCCTACCCATTCAATGAACTTAGCTCTGATACCACTTTGTTGGGATGCCTTGCACAAACCTTAGGATCTAGCCTCCTAAAACAAACCAGAATTATGGATAATAAAGCAATGAAATAAATCAAAGTATCAATCACACACCACACAAGAGATTTTTACGTGGAAAACCCTCAAAGAGATAAAAACCACGGGACCTCGTCCAGATCAACAATCTACTATTAAGTAGAACATTACAATCTTCTTCACTCACGCAGGAGTAGATAAACAATAAGAGAAATAGAGAAAACGGAGAGATCTAACCAATTACGAGGACATAGAAGCGCTGAGATATAGATTGCACAGTAGAAAACCTCTACGAGTAGAACCTCCCTTCTATAAGCTTCCTCTCTCTCTTTCTCCCTCTCTCTCACCTTTGATAGCCCTAAACCCTTTAGCAAATCCCTTGTAAAGCTTTAGGAAACCCTCTTGTTGTACCTAGAAAAGCCCTAGGCAACCCCTTTTATAGTTTAGGAAACTCCTTTCTGCATCCCTGTTGCGAAAGGACTCAAATCCGCAGTTTTGCTCAAAATCACGGAACAAACTGCATAACCTTCGACTAGTCGAACCTAGTTTTCGACTAGTCGTAGGTCCCCTTCGACTAGTTGAACATTCCTTCGACCAGTCCTAGCTACAGTAAAAAATAGCAAAATTACTCGCTGGACTTTGAGTCGAAGTCCTCGACTCGAACCTTCGACCGGTCAACCACCAGCCTTCGATCGGTCGAGCAGGGCTCTCGACCAGTCGAAGATGGGTCAAAAAAAAAAACCCATCAGCAATTGCCTTCATGGGAAGAAATATCTTGCAAAGTGATGTAGAGGTACCGTGTTCTGCCTCAGTTTATTCCATTTTACTTCATGTTCAGTGCTGTTAAATTTCTGTAATTTTGTGCAGATTGAAGTTGAAACAGTTGATAGAACTGGAACCTTCTTGGGTTCTTTATGGGAATCAAAGACCAACATGGTTGTGGTTCTTCTAGAGTCCGAAATTGTGCAAGGCTTCAAACCGCTTTTGGTGCTAACGAGGATTCACGATGCTCACCTACTTGCAAAAGGTGACGTCTGCAAAAAAACCAGAGATTAAAGGTTAGTGCTTAAGGTGCTTCTTGATTTAGAAAGTCGATGCCGAGCTTTCTCACTTTGTGTCTGCTAACACATATTTATTGTAGATTTGGGAAAATCATGTTGAAGGACAGGAAGCTACTAATGGGTCATCAGTGGTTGAGACCAAACAGAAGGAAGTGCTTAAGGTGTTGTATGATTTTCGCTTGAGTGATGCCTTGTTTTATTTCTCTAGGTGGATAATTGACTTGCCTTCCTGATCTTTACTTTCAGGTGGTAGTTACTGAGGTACTGGGCGGTGGCAAGTTCTATGTCCAAACAGTTGGAGATCAGAAAGTGGCCGGCTGTTATTCATCAGCAACTAGCTTCATTGACCCTCCAAGATCCTCCTATCATTGGCGCTTTTAATCCTAAGAAGCGGGATATTGTCCTTTCTCAGTTTAGTGCAGATAATTCTTGGAACAGGGCCATGGTGAGACTCTCATTAACTACAAAAAGTGGCTCCTTTTATGTTCTGGAAAAGTTGGTGGCAATCACTAGTTGTCCCTAGCATTTGTTTCTTCTATCAAGATAATGATGATTTTGGCCCCTTGATGTATCTATTCTTGTTTTTTTTTTTTTCCCTTTAATAACAATTTTTCATTTGTTAAAAAAACAGGAATATAATGAAGAATATTGCTTCAAATAGTCTGCAAACATTAGTAATTAAATTTAGAATGTTGTAAACACTAACATATATCTGTTTTATAAAGAAAACTACTAGCATTCAACCGAATATGAATGGCATGATGTGGACGGGATACCTGTATGCCATGTCTTGCAAATTAGGAAATATGAATTTGCATCCTAACTTGTATCTGGAGTTTGTATCCATCCTGCCTTGGAGCATTGTTGTTCTTGCTTTGCTTTGGAGATTTTAGATATTGCCTTAATGAAATTTCTTTTAGCTATTTTTCCTGTAATTTAAAATTATTTTTGGGAATTGAAGTTGATTTTATTTTAGTTCATTAGGGGGTTTTTGACGCATGGCATTGGGAAGGATTAGGTGGGATGGGATTCAAAAAACATAATTATTACACATGGCAGGGATTGTCCCTGATACCATGGGATAAGCTTAATTCCATGCTATGTTTGTAATATAGTGGTACATTGAATGGACATACCCACCATCATTTGAAACTATTGAGAATAACACGTGTTATATCTAAACTGTTCATTTGTTTTGTAACCTCATTTTATGGCATGGGCCTAAAAATGAGGCAGATCCAAAACTTCTGAGTTTGAATCCAAGAAAAACATGCATGTCTATGTTGTTTCAACAGAATCCCCATCATCTACTTTTCCCCCATGTTTCTTTCATGCTAGAAATGCCCATCAGCCCAGGATCCTTCATGATGCGAGCAAGAAAATGGAGCTAGACCTCAAGTAGTATAATCAGATTTTTGTTACTTCTACTTGTATCTTCCTTGAATTAGTTCCCCCCCTCACACTTGTCTTTTAATTCATGTCTGTAAGTAGTGTTTGATAAACATGTATTCTTGGACTCTTTGCTCTTTTGAGTAGCCAATTACTCGAGCATGACACCATGTGTGTGCTTGTTGCTCTCATCAGCTTTCGTGCTAATTGACCTTACATGACCCTCTTTTGATTGCTTGCCTTTTATATATATATATATATATTGGGTGGGTGGGACCATGTTGTCATCAAGGTTTTAAATCAATGTGAAACTGATTTTCTGAAACCCACCCAGTAGGCTATGCATTTACCGTGGCTACGGTATCAATGGCTACCGTCGTACTGTGGGGCTTGTCATATTTAGCTACGGATTTTATCCGTAGCTTTTGACCATTTTTACAACAAAAACTGACAATTTAGCGGCGTCTAGCAGAACTGTCAGTAAAGGTCCTGGCAGCCGGTAAAGCCTTTACCGACCGAGGCTTTACCGGTACATTGGCGACCACGAAAACGCTTTAGCGGTGGTTTTCTTGGTCTTAAAGGCTAGTTTTCTTGTCGTGTCTGTTTGATTACGTGTGTGGCCAATCCCTGCATATATGATCAGTTTAAATCATAAAATAACCAGTGTCTAAGTGTTTATAGCCATGTACACAACGGCATGGTGTTTATACAGACATATATAGCGTTATATATTAACTCATAGAAATGGTATTTTTGGAATGCATGCTAGTATTTGGTCTCATAATAAGCCAGAGTACGGACATGACAATGAAACTCTTATTTTTTAAACCTTCATAAACCTTGGAGCACTATTCACATAACCTCCCATGCAACAAGCTTGACACAATCAAATCCCAGTTTTCACATGCTAGTGATGACCCAATCTGGTCACTGTCTCATCATAAGTGTGGCAAATCCCCATAGCTATCAGTTTAAATCATAAAAATAGCATGAGTTAAAAGTGTTTATAGCCGCATACAAAATGGCACGGTTGTGTATACAACCATATACACTATACAGCCATATTGACTCATATGAATGATAATTTTTGGAACGTATGTTAGTATTAATTGGTCTCTTAATAAGCCATGTATGATGCTTCTAGAGTCCTTTTTTGTGTGCGTGTGTGCATGTGTGTGCGTGCATGGCCTTGTGTGGGTGGGCATATGGGCATGCGTGTTATGGGTGATGATGCTGGGGTGGGTGCAAGTGTGTGCATGGGTGCACGCATGCGTGCATGTATGCAGGTGTGTGTGTGGGCGCACAAGTTGGATCCTCATGATAGGGCCAACCTATTGGATAGGTTGGATGCCTGTTGGAGTCTAAAAAGTGCAAAATAATTCTGAAGTCAATAGAAAGCGTGGTCATGAAATGACGAAGGCCCAACCGGAACACGCAGCCTACGATTGCAATAGGGTGGCTTGAAGGTGTGAGCTTAAGTATTGAAGGCGTGGCCTGATGGTGTGGCCCGAAGTTGCGATGGCGGCCTTGTGGCAAGTTCGTGCCATCCCCTGCCATATGGATTGATCGAGACCCCACTCTTGCCACATTACTGATAGGGGTGTCAATGGGCCGGCCCGACCCCATTGGGCTTCCAGTTTTGGCCCGTATCGGGTCAGGCTTGGGTTAGAGTTTTAGGCGTGAGGCTTGGATTAAGATGTGTCCAAGAACCTAAAAGCCCGGTCCGGCCCGGCCCGGCCCATAGAGTTTAAATAATATTTCAAATTTCAAATTTCCAGGTTCACCTTTCACAAAAGACAAGGAAACAGGGGGAAAATTTAGACAAATTTACGACTTTGGACCCCACCTTTTATCCAACGGTTTTTTTGAAACAATACAAACTTAGAATACGCGCTTGGACCTCCTCGTACGGACTCAACATTTCAGGACGAAAATACCCCTCCTTTCACAGCTGTGGCTTTTCCTCTCCCATTTCCACTACTTACTTTTTTTCTCCCCATTTCCACTGCTTGCGTTTCCTCTCCCTTTCCACGGTTGCTTTCACTGTCGTTGCTTTCACTGCTGTTGCTTTCACCCCCTTTACTCCTGTGTTTCCGGTAGAAAGACCCCAAAAAACCCTTTTTGTGGGCCCCCCTCAATCGCATTTTGTCTTCTTCTCAAAATGGTCGGTCCAGAGAAGAAAGCACGCAGCCAAGGTATATTTTAAACTCAGTTGGCCCCACATTGAATGTATGTAATTTCTTTTTTTACTAGAGGAAAAGGTTCTATACGATCGAGCTCATGGGAACTCCTCACGAGGTCGACCTGTGTGGGCCCCACCATGATGTATGTTGAACATCATCACCGTGAACTTGATGGGTCCCCTTTAAATTATGGGATAGCAGAAAAATCAGTCCTATACGGAACCCAGGTGGGCCATACCATCTAAAATCACGTGAAGACATGCCTAAAACATATAAAATTACTTGGTGGGCCCCACTTGAAATTTGGATGTGTCTGAATCTTGGTCTGACCACTCATCCAAGTGGGACACACATTATGGATAGGCTGGATTTGTTAAACACATCTTGGTGGGCCCAAAAACATAAATATGAATGTTTTAATGGAAGGTAACCCCTCTCAAGTTATGTACGTGGTGTGGCCTACAAAAGTCATGAATTAACTTGATTTTTAAGCTCTAGGCCCACCATGGAATGGTGCATCTGACTGATGGGGTAGATGTTTGACATACTTCATGATAGGGCTCACACAGCTCGACCTCATTGGTAGTTCACATGAGCTCGACCATATATGTAAGGCCCACCCCCACAGCACATGATATTGTCCGCTTTGCCGAAGCTCACGGCTTTAAAACGCGTCATTTGGGGTAAGGATACTGGTAGCTCGCCCAGACCCGATGCTCCCGTGGTCCTGCCCACACAGCACCTACCCGTCCATGATATTGTCAACCCAACTGCCATTAGAGTGCACAGCGGAGGTTTTGTTTGGCGCACAAGGCCAACGCGCCATATCTGTTAAGGGAGAAACCCAACATATAACCACCACAACTCCAGACAACTCTTCCGATGTGGGGAGTTAAGTTACGCTACAGATCAGCTCGCCTAACACAAGAACTCGCCCGCCCGGAGCTCCGATGGGGCCCGCCCACGTGTGCCTGCCCACATGAAGCAGTGACCGAGGCGTCACATTATCCCCCACCGAGGCGGAGCCATCCTCTTTGTAAGGCCCACCCCCCACATGAAGCGCTGGCCGGGGCGTCACGGCTTTAAAATATGGGGTAACACGGTAGCTCGCCCGTTTTTCCCACATATGCGTATATATACAACTACACATGTGCATGCATGTTTTGTTTGGCGCACAAGGCCAACGTGTGTGTGTGTGTGAGAAACCCAACATATAACACACACACACGATGTGGGCGTTGAGCCCCAAATGAAGCATAGACAAAAGATCAAGTGGACCATACCACGAGAAAGCTGTGGTCATAATGAATTTTCCACATATGCGTATATTACACACGACACATGTGCATGCATTTGTGTAGTGTTGATATACACACACACACACGAGCATTGAGCCTCAATTTCATGCTTATCCACGAGATTGGTCATAATGAATTTTTTGTCTCGACCGAATTTCTAGTTTGCCCGATTTCATGCTAAGCGACTTTCTAGCAAACAGTCGCTCAATTTCATGATTGCCCCGCTGATTGTCTAGTTTTTCCCACTGAATTTCATGTTTGCCTCGCCGATTTTTTAATTTAGCTCGCTAATTTTTTAGTTCGCTCCCATTGTACTAAGTAAACTCAGTTGGGCCGCCCACATTGAATGTATGTAGTATATCCACACAGTCCATCCATTTTTCCATCTAATTTTAGCGGTTTAGCCCCAAATTGAAGCATATCAAAAGATAAAGTGAATCATACCACAAGAAATAGCGGGGCATAATGATTTCCACTGTTGAAACTGTAGTGGGCCCAACAGTGATGTTTGTTTGTTATCAAACCTATTCATAAGATAATACAGATATGGATTAATAGAAAACACAATTATAAGCTTATCCAAAACTTTTGTGGCCCCTAAGAAATTATCAACATTAGAAGTTCAATTCAAAATATCCCCGTGGTGTGGTCCATTTGAACATTGGATATGTTTAGATTTTTTGGCTAAAGCCACGAAATTATTTGTTAAGCTAGCCCCGATCTTTTTCATGTTTGCCCTGCTGATTTTGTAGTTTCCCCCGCTGATTTTTCAGTTTACCCCACTGATTTTCTAGTTTGCCCCGTTGATTTTTTAGTTTGCCCTGTTGATTTTTCTAGTTTGCCTCGCTGATTTTCTAGTTTCCTCCACTGATTTTCCAGTTTGCCCCGCTGAGTTTCTAGTTTGCCCTACTGAGTTTTGGTTTGCCCGTGATTTTCTAGTTTGCCCCATCGAGTTTCTAGTTTACCCCGTGATTTTTAGTTTTCCATTGATTTTTAGTTTCCCCGTGATTTTCGGTTTGGTAGCATTCAAGTAATGTCCTTTGATTTCACCTGTTTCGGCCTGCGCTTTATAAAGTGCTTCGGCACAAAATAAGAAACGGTCTCTCCAACGCATAAATGGTTGGGAGTTCACGTTCTCATCATCCTTGGTAAAATCAAGTCCACCACGGAGACATTCATAAACCGCCCTACCGTAGTTCTTGGCGGATAACCCCAATTTTGGTTTAATAGTACATCCCAATAGTGGACGACCATACTTGTTCAATTTATCTCTCTCAACTTGGATGCCATGGGGCGGGCCTTGGAAAGTTTTGACATAAGCAGTAGGAATTCGCAGATCCTCCAGACGTAGAGCTCGTAGGGCTTTGAACCCAAATACATTACCTACAATGGAAGTAAACATGTTAGTAACAGAACCTTCTTCAAAAAGGTCTAAAGGGTAAGCTACATAAGCAATAAATTGACTTTCCTCCCCAGGAACGGGCTCGATGTGGTAGCATCGTCCTTTGTAACGATCAAGGCTGGTAAGTCCATCGGTCCACACAGTTGTCCATGTACCAGTAGAAGATTCGGCAGCTACCGCAGCCCCTGCTTCCTCAGGTGGAACTCCGGGTTGAGGAGTTACTCGGAATGCTGCCAAGATATCAGTATCTTTGGTTTCATATTCAGGAGTATAATAAGTCAATTTGTACTCTTTAACACCAGCTTTGAATCCAACACTTGCTTTAGTCTCTGTTTTTGGTGACATAAGTCCCTCCCTACAACTCATGAATTAAGAATTCTCACAACGACAAGGTCTACTCGACATGGATTAGGCGTGAATGAAACCTTTCACAGCAATCTTTCACAAAATTATCAACTAATATTATCAACTATCAACAAATTAGAATGGTTCGTTATTAAATCATACAAAATATTGCAGAATCAAAAGTGGCTCTAGTCTATGGTCAGATGAATCAAAATATTGCGTAATCAGATTGCGTACTACTATTGTACTAAATAAACTCAGTTGGGCCCATATTGAATGTATGTAGTATATCCACGCTGTCCATCCGTTTTTCCAACTAATTTTAGCGGTTTAGCCCCAAATTGAAGCATATCAAAAGATCAATTGGATCATACCATGGGAAACAAAAGGCCATAATGATTTTCACCGTTGAAACTATAGTGGGCCCAAATGATGATGTTTGTTTGTTATCAAACCTATTGATAAGATCATACTGAGACATGGATCAATACTCTAAAGAGAATTATAAGCTTGATTCAAAACTTCGTGTATTTTAAGAAATGATCAACATTAGAAGTAGAATTCCAAATTTCATTTGGTGTGTTCCATGAAATTATTTTTTAAGTTTGCCCGCTTCTTGTCTGTTTCTCATTTTCATGTTTGCCCGCTCATTTTCTAGTTTTCATGCTCATTTCATGCTTGCCTCCCCGATTTTACAATTTGACCATTGAATTTCTAGTTTACCTCGCTGAATATCTAGTTTGCCCCGCTGATCTTTTAGTTTTCCACGCTGATTTCCTTTAATGTAATTAAGTGCATGTGCCAAGGTATGTCTATGTATCCTTGTATATAACATGATGTGGGGTCTAACACTGTAAAAGCTACAAACTTGAACAGATACATGCCTTGACTCCCTGTCATACGGCCATGTGCCTATGCTGGCCGAATAAAGGCAAGTGTTCCCTATCTTTTATGCTGACAAAGCTACATAACCTTGTGATGTGCTACAATGACTAAGCTACACAACCTTGCACTAATAAGCTACGTAACCTTGTATTAATGAGGAAACTCATGAACACCTCATTGAGTCCTTACAAGCATTGCTCAATGCTAGTTGTCTAAGCAGCGAGCCTATTGTAGCCGATTGTAGCTAATTGATCCTTCAATATCTTTGGCTCATGTGTATCATGCATATTACAACTTTCTTGAGCTGTAACTTAGAATCAAAAGTATTTTCCTTTGAAGGTAATTAAGGGCATGTGGCAAGGTATGTCTATGTTGTGATGTATAAATTGGTATATCTTAATGAGAATCAGCGGGGCAAACACTAAAATCAGCGGGGCAATCAGTGGGTCCAACAGTGATGTATGTTTGTTCGTTATCAAACCTAGACATAAGATCATACAGACTTGGATCAATAGAATAAACAATTATAAGCTTGATCCAAAACTTTTGTGGCCCCTAAGAAATGATCAACATTAGCAGTTCAATTCCAAATTTCATTTGGTGTGTTCCATTTGAACATTGGATACGTTTATAAGAATTGGCTCAAGCCATGAAATTTGTTAAGTTTGCCCCGCTGACTTTCTAGCTTACCCCGTTGATTTTCATGTTTGCCCGCTGACCTTTTAGCTTGCCCCGCTGAATATCTAGTTTACCCCGCTGATTTTCTAGTTTGCCCTACTAACTTTCTAGCATGCCCCGCTGATATTCTAGTTTGCCCTGCTTAATTTGTATCATGCCCGTCTGATTTTATATACGATGTTTTACTTTGTAAATTTTATGTTTGATATGTATTTAAATTCATCTCTGCAGGTAATGAAAATTCCGCCGTCAACTCCAAGCCAACATGTAGGTGTACACTGACATGGTGGTTTGACAGGGTCAAAGGTAGAGTGGAGAAGCATGACAGTCGCCTAAATCTATTTAGGCAATCTCCTTTCGCCTTTTTATTGCACGTTACATCCTTCAGTTTTATAGGGCCTATATTTCACCTACTTTTACTAAGATACAAAGGTGATTCAATATTTGAAATCAAAGGGAGGCGATTGCAGTTTTTCGAGATGGACTTCGCCCTCATCATCGGTCTTAAGACTGGAGATCTTACCGTACCCAAGAAGAGGAACACTACGCGTACACTACGAGACAAATACTTTAAAAAATATCCAGTATTAAAGAAGCACCTAATGGGCGTGTTTGATAGACTAGTTGATACCAATAAGCATGAGGACGTCGTGAAGGTTGCCCTACTTCTAGTTGTGGAGTACTTTCTTAGGAGAACCGAACCGAAAACCATGTGCAATATGGATTATATTCACTTGGTGGACTCGTTAGAGGATTTCTATATGTATCCTTGGGGTAGCTTGGGATACCTTACAATGTTGCAAGGAATCGAATTTGCCCTTGCCGCATCAAGTTCCCCTCGGTACACTGTATGTGGTTGCGTCCTTCCTCTACAAGTAAGAACACCTTTTATTTTGTATATGTTTTCCCTCTGTAGTCATCTTAGAATTTTTAACCTGGTGCAATTTCATTCTAGCAGGTATGGGCAGTAGAGATACTACCAGCCCTACAAGAGTGTGTTGTTTCGTACGTTCCCCATCAAATTCCACGCTTCATTCAATATCGAGGCTGGAAGTGTTGGAGGTACAACAGAATACATGCTATTGTCCAGAGTAAAGCTGTAAGTTTATATATGTCCAGCAATTACTTTGCTTAACTTGACAACCTTATCAATTTTATATTTAACATTACTCCTTGTTCTTTTGCAGACTTCGGTAGTGATGAAATTAGAACCAACGCTACGCGAATGGAAAACGGATGCCGTTCGCTCGGTGCGTGACAGCTTCCAGGTGAGATGTTATGAAAATTGAACTATATTTTTTTCTACATTTAGTAAATTTATCCTTACTCTGACATATCCATCTATACATTTTGTAGCTCATTGAAACTTAAGAAGAAGATGAGGAGGGTAACGAGATTGATCATAAGGAGGATGACGAGTCAGATGATAACGAAGAGAAAGGTGTGGAGGAAGAGGGACCGAGTGAGGGTATACCAGTGGGGGGTGTTGTGAAGAATGTTATTTTTATTGAGGAATTTCGGATTAAGAGGGAGGAGTTGAAGAGGGAGAGAGAGGAATTGAAGAAGGAAAGGGGCGAATTGAGAAGAGAGAGGGAAGGGATGAGACGGAAAGAAACAATGATTGATGAAAAAGAAAATATGTTATTGAAAGAGAAAGAGCAGTTGAGGATGGAGAAGGAATTATTTTTTGAGGACAGGAAAAAGTTAGCTAATGAGAGGGAGGAGTTTAATAAGGAGAAGGAAGGTAGTCGTACGAGAGAGGGGATGTTTTGTAATGGAGGAGGAGGGTGAGGAGTTGAGGTCCACTTCGCAACCCGTTTATGAAAGGAGAACCAAAAGGATTCAAGCCGTCATATTACAAGATATCTCCGTACTTGTCCTTATCTCGCATTCGATCAACTCCCGGGTCGGTTCCCGAACCCGAGCAAGTAATGACTTTTGCAACTTCTTGGTACCATTTCCTCTCTGAGATGGATCCTTTCAGATACTATCCGTACAGAGGTGAAAGAGGCAAGAGGACGGTATGAAGCAAACAAGGGCATGGCAGCGGGGAAATGGTTCAGTACGATATGGCTGAATGATGCGTGGGTTGATAGCGAGGTAAGCATTACTAATTTATTCTCTATATGCATTGATTGATATGTAATTATGTGTTATTGTTCACTCCCCAAGTATAGGGTTGTGATGTAGTAATAATCTCGATAAGACCGAGGTCGAATCCCAAGGGACTGGATCTTGTACGTTGGCTGAAACTAAGTAGAAATAGAACTAGAATGAGATGAAATCTAAATCGATTGTAATTTGAGGAATAATGGTAAAATATTTATCTAAAAATTTAGAGAATTAAATTAAAGGGAAACTAGGGATTCAGATGATCCACTTGTAGAGATTAGGGAGACCTTATGCCTGCTTCACAAATCATGGAAATTAACTGAATTGACATTGATATAATTTTCAAGAGATGAAAGGTGTATGAATTAGAATGGATTCCATCACCAGACCATGCCCAGAGACAAAGTAAACAAATGTAATTAAACTAATTACCAACCAATCAGATGATTATGAAGGTTAGGAAGGGTACCGACATCCAACCATGCCCAGGAGACGATGGTGAACAACAGGGCTTCCTGACGTCATAAACATAAAGAGGAAAGGAACATACTCAAAGCCATCGCAGACCCATTGTAATTTTAACCACAACCGACCATTAAAAACTAAAAGTATTCCCTTAAATAATCAAACTAAAATCAATTCAGTTCACAAAAAGAAATAAATTAAAGGCATAAAGTAAAATCCCATCTCACTACAAGCTTCACCCCTTAGCCCTAGCTAAGGGGTTTTAGCCGGACATGATTTGGCTAAGTCCCTTAAAAATAATCACAAACAAAACAAAACCTTAATGAGAACTCTCTCCACAAAGTGCTCCACTCTCCCAGCCTGTGCCAAGCTCCCTGCTCTCCCTCTTTAAACCTCTCCAGCCGTCCCCTGGCCTTTCTTCTCTCTCTTATATATAAACAAAAAAAAAACAAAAGTAGGAGTGCGTAAGGTCACGCACTCCCTGTTGCAGCAGGAGACGCAAAAACGCAAGAGGAGCCGCGTCTTGACGCTGATTCTGCAAATGTACGTTCCTCATACAAGATCTAAGCCATTCAGTCAGCTTGGATCTGGTCGGTCCCACCATGGAAACAATTTGGACCGTTCAGATGGACAGACCGATCAACGGTGAGGAGTTACAACGCCGAATGTCTGGAATTCGCGGACGCAGAGTCCCTGCGTAAAGCAGGTTGCGATAAATACTGTGGGGCCCAGATTTCTTTGATGTTTGAGCCATCCACGCCATTCACTAGCTTCATTTTGAGAAACCGGTCGGAAATGACTGTTTTTCATCGGTTTGAACGTGGCCCATTGTACCAAATCCTTCCACCGTTAATCTTGCTTTTGGATGATCAGAAACAGATCTCCGGTACCCTTTGAAAAATTTCCACCTATGCATGGGTGATATGGGCCTCGTGAATCTCATGGACGGTTTGGATTGTCCATATGGACAATGTATGGGGCCCACAATCTGAGTCAGCGTCCGGTTTTCACGGACGCTGCAAAGCAAAGTTACTGACGACGCTGGTGGGCTCCACATGATGTCTTTTGATGAAATCCAACCCGTCCATTGGATCGACATCGAAAAACCGTCCGGGAAAGGGTATTTTTCAACTGAAATAGGTGCGGCCCACTTGATCTTTCGTTCCGCCGTCCATCCTACGTTTGACGGTGGAGATTCTCTGATCACTTGCATTGGAGAAAAAGAACACCTAGGTGAGATTAACACCCCCCCTATGCACACAATGAACGGTCCAGATAGATGATTTTGGTGATAGGTGGGGCCCACAAACGAAACCCAATCCCGGCAGGAAAACGCTGTTTGCGTTCTTCCTGATTTGAGAAGAAGAGTCGGTCAGCAACGCTGACCGACTTCCGGATCTTTTAGGTGCACGCCTGGTGCACTCTCGTTCCTTGCACATGCACTGCATGTAGGGGTCCCACAGAGATGTTATGAGAAGTCTGGTCCGTCCATCCGTATTGTCATTTCATTTAGCGCGTTGACACCAATTCTGAAGCATATCCAGCCAGCAAGTGGGCCCAAAATCAGAGTTTTGTGGGCTGATCTGTCCGTTGGGCTGTTTCCACAAGGATCCAATGGCCAAAATTCGACGTGTACAGTTAATTTATGGTCCTGAAGCCATGTATGAAGTTTCGAACCGAATGGATGGTGGGAACCCTGTGATCTTGTATTCTGGACCAATTTCAGGCCACTTGAGCTTCAGTTTCTCGATTTTCGCGGATCTCTGGCGTGTAAATTCATTGATCTTGGTCCCATGGAGTCTGTCCCTTGCCTGTGGTGTCATCAGAGCATTAATTTCATGCTTTAAGCTCCCTTTTTCAGTCCATGTTCGCAAATACACTCTGCATCACAAATACGATTAAAGTGGATTGTTAGTAGTATTATATACGTAAATTCAGGCCATAACAGGGGTCTAATATGCAATATTTGACCCTCAACACAACCCCCAACCAGCATTTTGCTAGTCCTGAGCAAAATATGTGAAAAATAAATAGAGACTTATAGGACAATTTCTATAAATTCGAGTGATATTTCGAAAAACAATTCAGATATCAGACTTCTAAGATTCATGAATGTTGAGTATTACTTTCTCCTGAAATCAAGTTCACGGTAACTTCATAATCAAGTTTAAATATTAATCCATTAACTAGAATAATACCAAACATTGAGTTCCATGGGTGTATAGTGTAGTCTCGGCTTATCGATCATTAAGATTTAATCCGCCATTTCAGGATATCATTGGTTACCAACAAAAGCATTCAGGACACCCATGGGGAATTAAATCCACACCTATAGGGAGCAAACCTATGGTCAAGATTATTCGCCCACCCCTTCCCAAAGGCATTTGTATTTTCTTTTTCTTCAATTGATCATGATAGGCAATTTTTCAGGCTGGTTCCTTCCATGCTTAGTGTTTACCAAGTTAATCCTTCAATATTAAACTAAAACCTTAATGTGTAAGCGAGATGTGACATGTGAAGTCATGACTCAATCAATGTTTACAACTTCTAATCATGGATTAATAATTCAACCTTAACTGTGAAATCTAACGGACAACTGAATCTACGAGTAGTAACTCACCAATATTCCATATCCTGTAATTCTAAATCAAAGATGGTCGTCAAATTACTTCAAATTCAACAGAAAGTCCAGAAAAAATTTAAAAATTTTCACAAATTTTGCTCAAGACGAAGAAAATACTGATTAGGTAACCTAATCTCCCACCCCCAACCTAAAATCTACATTGTCCTCAATGTAAAAGATATGAGCATGGAATGCACATGGGACAACGAAAGTAAAAGAGAAGTGATGGGAAGATAGTACCTGAATGATCAATCGTGAGGGACTTTCCAAGAGATCTCAACATGAGAGCGGGTGAGCACGAGAGAGAAAGCCACACAAAAATAACAAGAAATAAAGTCCTACCTATATCACTTTCGCAGGTGCTCTCGATTGCATTTAGCGCATGCAACAAGTCTTTAAACCCCTAGGTTGCCCCTAGTGGACGAGTTGTAGTCTCGTGAGGGTTTGCAGTAATGTTACCCACAAACATTGAACTATCTAGGAAAATGAAATAAATGGAAAAGCTGGGTTGCCTCCCAGGAGCGCTAACTTTAACGTCTTCAGCCAGACCAAAGCAACTACTCCAGTCCTATGAAAGCAATAACCTACCTATACCTCCATCAGACTAGGAGGTCATTCCTGGTAAACAGGATCAGTCAGAGGCATGGACAGATCCTCTGAATCAAATTTCTCGACAAATGGCTTTAAGTGATGTCCATTTACTTTAAACTCCTTGCCATTATGTAAGGGCCGGTCCAACGAGATCGAAGCTTACCTGGAAAGAGATGTAATCGAGAATTATACAAAAGGACTTTCTGACATGGCGTGAATGATTTTCGTAGAATATGTTGGTCATGAAACGCCTTCATCCTATCCTTGTAAATTCTCGAATTCTCGTATGCGTCGTTCCGGATTTCTTCGAGTTCATTTAATTGAAGTTTGCGTAGCGAGCCAGCGTTGTTCAGATTGAAATTCAGATTTTTGATCGCCCAGTAGGCTCTATGTTCCAACTCCACAGGCAAGTGGCAAGCCTTCTCATAGACAAGTCTAAAGGGAGACATTCCAATAGGGGTTTTAAAAGCAGATGCGGTAAGCCCATAAGGCATCGGTCAATCGAATTGACCAATCCTTACGGTCAGGGTTAACCGTTTTCTCCAAAATGTGTTTGATCTCCCTGTTAGAAATCTCAGCTTGCCCACTTGTCTGTGGGTGGTATGGGGTGCTCACCTTATGAGAGATACCGTATTTCTTCATTAAACTCTCGAATGGCCTATTACAAAAGTGTGAGCCCCCATCACTAATGATGGCTCGAGGCGTTCCAAATCGGGAAAGGATGTTCTCTTTTAGGAATTTAATGACCGTGCGATGGTCATTATTCCGACACGGAATCGCTTCGACCCATTTAGTGACATAGTCTACGGCAAGCAAAATATATAAATTCCCAAAAGATTGGGGGAATGGTCCCATGAAATCGATGCCCCAGCAATCAAATGCCTCTATGATAAGAATGGGATTCAAGGGCATCATATTTCGACAGGACAATGCTCCCAATTTCTGACAACGCTCACAAGCTTTGCAAAACTCATGAGTGTCCTTGAACATAGTGGGCCAATAGAAGCCACACTGCTGAGAATCAGCCGTGGTTTTTTACGAAAAGTGACCACCACGGGCTGTGAGTGACAGAGAAGGAGATGACCCTCGATGCTCATCGTCGGCACACATCTCCTCAAGATTTGGTCCGGGCAATATTTAAACAAGTATGGATCATCCCGGAAGAATTTGCGCACTCGGTGAAAAATTTCTTCTTATCTTGCTTGTGATCAATGTGTCGGTATGGAACCGTAGCAAGATAATTAGTAATATTAGCGAACCAAGGTGAATGGGAGACTCGAAACAGCTTGTTCATCGGGAACATGTCATTGATATGGGTTGCCTCAAGGGAATCAGAGGTATTAAGGCGAGAAAGGTGATCGGCCACTACGTTCTCTACTCCCTTTTTATCTTTAATTTCCAAATCAAATTCTTGGAGTAGAAGGATCCATCGTATCAGGCGGAGCTTAGAATCATTCTTAGAAAGAAGATAGTTCAGTGCCGCATGATCTGTATAGATAATGATCTTGGATCCGATCAGGTAGGACCTAAATTTGTCCAAGGCAAACACCACGGCTAAGAGCTCCTTCTCCGTAGTCGAGTAGTTCACTTGGGCAGGATTTAAAGTCCTACTCGCGTAATGGATGACGTAGGGCCTCTTATCTTTTCTCTGGCCTAGAACCGCTCCAAGAGCATAATCAGAAGCGTCGCACATAAGCTCGAAAGGAAGGCTCCACGGTCGGGTGGCAGTGCATGATGGGTGCAGTGGTTAACATGCCTTTAAGCTTGGTGAAAGCTTCCTGGCATTGCTCAGTCCACTCGTATGGAACATCCTTTTGAAGAAGATTACATAAAGGATGAGAGAGGAGACTAAAGTCCTTTATGAATCGCCTGTAAAATCATGCGTGTCCTAAGAAGGATCGCACGTCTCTGATGTTCTTGGGTGGAGGTAGGTTAGAGATAAGATCGATTTTTGCCTTATCTACCTCAATTCCCTGGGACGAGATGATATGTCCAAGGACAATTCCCTTATGAATCATGAAATGACACTTCTCCCAATTAAGTACCAGATTCTTTTCTTCACATCTTTTCAGCACACATTTAAGACTTTCCAAGCACTTGCTGAAAGATGAACCATAGACAGAGAAATCGTCCATGAAGACCTCTAGATATTGCCCTACCATATCAGAAAAGATACTCAACATACATCGCTGAAAGGTGGCAGGGGCATTACATAGTCCAAATGGCATCCTTCGGTAAGCAAAGGTGCCATAGGGACATGTAAATGTAGTCTTTTCCTGGTCCTCAGGGGCGATTTCAATCTGATTGTAGCCTGAATACCTGTCAAGGAAACAGTAATAGGAATGACCTGCTAGCCTTTCCAAGATTTGATCGATGAAGGGCAAAGGAAAGTGATCCTTCCTTGTGACGGTATTCAACTTTCTGTAGTCAATGCACATTCTCCAACCAGTAGTGACTCTAGTTGGCACGAGTTCATTATTAGCATTGGCTACGATGGTGATTCCGGACTTCTTAGGAACCACCTGAGTTGGACTCACCCATTGACTATCAGATATAGGGTATATGATACCCACATCCAATAGTTTGAGAACCTCGGCCTTAACCCCTTCCTTCATGTTTGGATTTAGTCTACGTTGTGGTTGCCGAGCGGTCTTCACATTTTCCTCAAGATATATGTGGTGAGTACAAATCGAGGGATCGATTCCCTTGAGGTCCGCAATCGTCCATCCTAGGGCTCCTTTATGCTCAATGAGAGTAGATATGAGCATACTCTCCTGTTCTTTCTCCAGGTGGGCAGAGATCACCACCGGGTATGTTTCATCTTGACCTAAATAAGCATATTTCAAATTAGAGGGCAAAGGTTTTAGGTCAAGCTTCGGAGCCTTGAGGTTAGATGGTAGAGGCACTACATCAGTTTGTGGTAATTCTTCAAATTGTGGCCTCCACCGGTTAACTTCAAAATCTTGGTGCGAGATCAAAGCAAGGCACACGTCTCCCTAATCATATCATCATCAAACTCATGGGAGTGGGCCAAGCATGTCTCTAGAGGATTAGAGGATAAGGTAAGGGGTGTCCTATCTTCCACGTAAGTATCGATCATGTTAATGTCGTGGACATCGTCATCATCCTCTGCATTGCTGCCGTTATTGAAAAAGATGTTTGACTCCAATGTCAAATTTCCAAAAGACATAGTCATGACACTATTCCTGCAATTGATGATTGCATTTGACGTGGCAAGGAATGGGCGACCAAGAATGACGGGAATCTGAGTGCTCATGTTGTTGATGGGTTCGGTGTCCAGGATGATAAAATCTATAGGGTAGTAAAATCTATCGACTTGGACTAACACATCCTCAATAATCCCTCTTGGTACATGAATAGTTCGATCTGCAAGTTGTAGTGTGGTTAGGGTGGGTTTAACTCACCCAATCCTAACTGTTTGTATACCGAGTAGGGGATCAGATTGACGCTCGCTCCTAAGTCAAGAAGTGCGTGATCAATTCGATGGTTTCCGATTACACATGATATGGTTGGGCTACTAGGGATCCTTAAATTCTCTGCACGTCTTGCTTGAGGATGGCACTCACTTTCTCGATCAAGAAGATCTTCTTTTGAATGTTTTGCCGTCTTTTGGTCGTACATAGGTCTTTCGAAATTTTGCATATAGAGGAACTGTTTTACGACATCAAGTAGAGGAATGTTGACTTTTACTTGTTTCAACACCTCCGAATATCCCGAGAGTTAGAAAGACGTTTTGGTGCAACCAACCGTTGGGGAAACGGAGACAAGCGGCTTCTCTAGAAGTTCCGGTTCTAAATTTTTGGGACATCACGAGATCCATCATTATTGTCCTCTTCTGGTTCTTGAGGCTTTTCGGGCCTAAGGAAGGGTTTTATTAATGATCTTCCCACTCCTAAGAGTGGTGATGGATTTAGCGTGTCCCATTTGATTTGAAGATTTGGGATCATTTATCTCGTATTGCGGTTTAGGATTGGGGAGTGGTTGTGCAGAAGCATCCCTTTTCTATAACCGTCATACGTGAATCTATTTTTGCATAAAGTCTGTAAGTCCACGCACTGCATGAGTCACTCTTGTATGGAATTTTGAACCGGTTCTTCTTGAGGTTTCCCCTGATTTTGATTTTGATTGAAGAAACTTTGAGAGGTAGCAGTTTGTCCATTCCTCCAACTAAAATTTGGATGATTTCTCCAACCAGGATTGTATGTATTGGAGGTAGATCCATTGAAAGGTCTTTGATAGTTATTTACGGCATTAGCTTGCTCATTCAACACTCCTCAAAAGGCAGATATGGTAGGACAATTTTCGGTTGTGTGAATGTTGCAATCACAGATGCCACAAACAATTTCATTAACCTTATCCTTCTTTCCTTCCATGGCCTCGACTCTTTGAGTGAGATTAGTCACTTAAAAATTTACATCATCCTCTTCTTTCAAGAGATATACTCCACCTTTCTCCTTAGATTGAGTTGGCCTAGGCGTGGTGTTTGATTTTGGGTAATGGTCCCATGATTATGCATTCTCGGCAAGTCTATCGAGGTAATCCCATACCTCATCAACTTCTTTATTTATGAATTCTCCATTACACATTGTCTCGACCAGTTGGCGCATGGAAGATGTCAGTCCATCATAGAAAAAATTTGTAATGCGCCACATTTCAAAACCATGTTGTGGGCATAAACTGACAAGATCCTTGAACCTTTCCCAACATTGGTAGAATGTTTCATCTTCCTTTTGGGCGAAGTTCATGATTGCTTTTCTGAGGGTAATCATTTTATGGTGTGGGAAAAATTTCTTTATGAATTCCCTCTGCAAATCATTCCATGTGCCAATGGATCTAGGACGTAGTGAATGTAACCACGTCTTAGCCTTCTCTTTCAAGGAAAAAGGAAAGAGTTTCAGCCTGATTGTATCCTCGGATACATTGGGAAAGTATAAGGTGGCTATAATCTCATCGAACTCTTTCAAATGTAAGTATGGACTTTCTGATTCAAGCCCATGGAATTTAGGAAGGAGTTGGATAACTCCTGGCTTGATGTCCATATGTCATGTATTTTCAGGAAAAATCATGCATGAGGGCGTGCTCACCTTGCCGGTTGTAAATAATCTCGTAAGGTACGAGGCGGGGTGCTTGAAGCACCTCATTCTCATCATGTACTTCCTCATCCATCTGTTGAGGTAGTGCTTGAGGTTGATTTTCAGCCATAACCTCAATTAACTCTGGAATTCGAACGGTGTCTAATCTGCGATGGACGGTCAACCCTCAACTAACCCTCCTTCGGTCAAGAGACGTCGAGTGTCGTCACGGCCCACTTGGGCATGAAACACTCGCATGACCCTCAATCAAATTCTAAACCTAATCCTAAGAAAGAAAATGAAAATCTAGAAAGAAAGAGAAAGTTGGAAGGAGATTACCAACTTGAAGTCCCTAAGCTAAAGACACCGCAAAACAAAACAAAATAAGTTAGTTTCTAAATAGAAGAAATTTCTAAAGCAAACCAAATCTAAAGAGTTAGAAAATCTAGAAAATCAGAAAGAGTTTACCAAATTAGAAGTTCTATCTTAACAACCTACAGAATAGAAAATAAGTTAGTTCTGTGAATCAAAATAGAAAACAGAATTAAAAATTAAAATTAGTAAAATCCTAATCTTAAACTAATTCTAAATCCAATTAATTTCAGAAAATCGTAGCGTCAGTCCACCTAATAACGGCGCCAAAAACTTGTTCACTCCCCAAGTATAGGGTTGTGATGTAGTAATAATCTCGGTAAGACCGAGGTCGAATCCCAAGGGACTGGATCTTGTACGTTGGCTGAAACTAAGTAGAAATAGAACTAGAATGAGATGAAATCTAAATCAATTGTAATTTGAGGAATAATGGTGAAATATTTATCTAAAAATTTAGAGAATTAAATTAAAGGGAAACTAGGGATTCAGATGATCCACTTGTAGAGATCAGGGAGACCTTATGCCTGCTTCACAAATCATGGAAATTAACTGAATTGACATTGATATAATTTTCAAGAGATGAAAGATGTATGAATTAGAATGGATTCCATCACCAGACCATGCCCAGGAGACAAAGTAAACAACAGAATTAAACTAATTACCAACCAATCAGATGATTATGAAGGTTAGGAAGGGTACCGACATCCAACCATGCCCAGAGACGATGGTGAACAACGGGTATTTCCCACGACGTCATAAACATAAAGAGGAAAGGAACATACTCAAAGCCATCGCAGACCCATTGTAATTTTAACCACAACTGACCATTAAAAACTAAAAGTATTCCCTTAAATAATCAAACTAAAATCAATTCAGTTCACAAAAGAAATAAATTAAAGGCATAAAGTAAAATCCCATCTCTCACTAAGCTTCACCCCTTAGCCCTAGCTAAGGGTTTTAGCCGGACATGATTTGGCTAAGTCCCTTAAAAATAATCACAAACAAAACAAAACCTTAACAGAACTCTCTCCACAGCTGCTCCACAAGCCCCAGCTCCAGGCCAAGCTCCCTGCTCTCCCTCTTTAAACCTCTCCAGCCGTCCCCTGGCCTTTCTTCTCTCTCTTATATATAAACAAAAAAAAAACAAAAGTAGGAGTGCGTAAGGTCACACACTCCCTGTTGCAGCAGGAGACGTAAACGCAAGAGGAGCCGCGTCTTGACGCTGATTCGGCAAATGTACGTTCCTCATACAAGATCTAAGCCATTCAGTCAGCTTGGATCTGGCCGGTCCCACCATGGAAACAATTTGGACCGTTCAGATGGACGGACCGATCAACGGTGAGGAGTTACAACGCTTCGGAATGTCCGGAATTCGCGGATGCAGAGTCCCTGCGTAAAGCAGGTTGCGGTAAATACTGTGGGGCCCAGATTTCTTTGATGTTTGAGCCATCCACGCCGTTCACTAGCTTCATTTTGAGAAACCGGTCGGAAATGACCGTTTTTCATCGGTTTGAACGTGGCCCATTGTACCAAATCCTTCCACCGTTAATCTTGCTTTTGGATGATCAGAAACAGATCTCCGGTACCCTTTGAAAAATTTCCACCTATGCATGAGTGATATGGACCTCGTGAATCTCATGGACGGTTTGGATTGTCCATATGGACAATGTATGGGGCCCACAATCTGAGTCAGTGTCCGGTTTTCACGGACGCTGCGAAGCAGAGTTGCTGACGACGCTGGTGGGCTCCACATGATGTCTTTTGAAGAAATCCAACCCGTCCGTTGGATCGACGTCGAAAAACCGTCCGGGAAAGGGTATTTTTCAACTGAAATAGGTGCGGCCCACTTGATCTTTCGTTCCGCCGTCCATCCTACGTTTGACGGTGGAGATTCTCTGATCACTTGTATGGAAGAAAAAGAACACCTAGGTGAGATTAACACCCCCCCTATGCACACAATGAACGGTCCAGATAGATGATTTTGGTGATAGGTGGGGCCCACAAACGAAACCTAATCCCGGCAGGAAAACGCTGTTTGCGTTCTTCCTGATTTGAGAAGAAGAGTCGGTCAGCAACGCTGACCGACTTCCGGATCTTTTAGGTGCACGGCCGGTGCACTCTCGCTCCTTGCACATGCACTGCATGTAGGGGTCCCACAGAGATGTTATGAGAAGTCTGGTCCGTCCATCCGTATTGTCATTTCATTTAGCGCGTTGACACCAATTCTGAAGCATATCCAGCCAGCAGGTGGGCCCAAAATCAGAGTTTTGTGGGCTGATCTGTCCGTTGGGCTATTTCCACAAGGATCCAACAGCCAAAATTCGACGTGTACGGTTAATTTATGGTCCTGAAGCCATGTATGAAGTTTCGAACCGAACGGATGGTGGGAACCCTATGATCTTGTATTCTGGACTAATTTCAGGCCACTTGAGCTTCAGTTTCTTGATTTTCGCAGATCTCTGGCGTGTAAATTCATTGATCTTGGTCCCATGGAGTCTGTCCCTTGCCTGTGGTGTCATCAGAGCATTAATTTCATGCTTTAAGCTCCCTTTTTCAGTCCATGTTCGCAAATACACTCTGCATCACAAATACGATTAAAGTGGATTGTTAGTAGTATTATGTACGTAAATCCAGGCCATAACAGGGGTCTAATATGTAATATTTGACCCTCAACAGTTATTTTAATTTATGACCAACATTCTACTATCCTATTGATTAGGCTATCGACACATACATCGAGTTCCTTAAGAAAAGGCAGAACGACCTTTCAACAGCATATCCTCAGGATTGCAAGTTCTGTTCCACGTTTTTTACGGTAACTATTTATTGCGTTAATCCATAATCTATTTAAAAATTTCATTTTCTTACATGTATTGAACTTTCATCATGTTCGTAACAGCAAAGCCTTGAGGGGTGTTTGCCTGTTTTGATTGCATATCGGGCCTCCAAATCGGCGTCAGAATGGGCCGAGCTATTAGGTCGATGAGTACGGCTACTATGCAATTGCTAAGCAGGATAAACCATGCGCCAAGGCAATCTGGTGTTATGAACGGGTAATGCACTTGTCATAGAGCATCATCTCTTACTATTATGTCTTCTATCATTTTTCTAATATATTATTTTGACAATGATGAAACGTGTCTATGCGCCCATCAATCACGAAAATTCACATTGGTTTCACGCTAGTCATCTACCCTAGAGCAAGAGAAATTGTTGTTGTGGATAGCTTGTGCATGAATTTATTGTCAAGTACAAGCAAAAGATGAAGAAGATGGCCCGATGCGCGCCCCATTCTCTTCCATGACACTCGGAGACAAGACCGCGCTTGAAGGGAAGAAGTGGACCGTCGAGTCGATGAGTCTGCGTTGAAAGCAGACAATGGTTATGACTGTGGTATATTCGTAATGAAATACATCGACATTTTGTGTAACGGTCTCACCTTGGCGGGAATAGACATGCAAAAATTCACCGCCGATTGGAGGAAGTCAATAGCATATGATTGTTTATCTCTACTTTGTAGATGAAATTTGTCCATGGCATGGGCAGAATTTTGGAAAGATGTTGTATACATTGTACGTCGTGATGTATAGCATACTTTGTAAGTTTTGATGTATAGCATACTTTGTAATTTTGGTGGATAGTATACTTTGAAGATTTTTTGCATATTCACCTGAAATGTAAGTTATGATATATAGCATACTATCTGGGCTTAGGGCTGAAAGTTGGGCGGGTTCAACCCGACTGACCCGACATTGGGTTGGGCTCGGGCAGGATATTTCGTGTCCTGCCTTAAGATTGGGCTATACAAACACCAACCCGATAAATCTTGGGTTGGGCTCGGGTTGCCCGACCCAACCCAAACCCGATCAATATATAAGTTACTTAAAAATTATAATTGAGTGTGGATCGTTTGTGTCGAAGGCACACTAGTGATGTCGAGTCTCATTGGTCCATGTCATTTCTAAGGGACTCAAGCTAACAAGATATGCCAGATCTCTCTCTCCCAAATAGACACCATGCTATGCTACATGACTTTTAAAGGAGTAGTTGTCTTATATTTAAGTTTGTTTTTTAAAGGAAAAAATGAAGTTGTTTAGGTTGAATAGTCACATATATAATTAATAAAATTATAGATACAGAAAATAAGTCCTATATTGATATATAATAAACTAATGTAATAACGAAAATATTAGCATGTATATACCCGACCGAGCCGCTTCGGGTGGGCTTAGGTTGAGAATTCCCAACTCGAGATTGGGTTGGGTTGGGTTAGGGTTGAGGTATAGGAACCTTGGGTTGGGTTAGGGTTGAGCACCAACCCAACCCAACCCGCCCAACCTTCAGCCCTATCTGGGCTGGGCTATTTTAAGAAACACTTGTTGGATTGCTGATTTTTGTATGAAGGTGAATATTTAAAGACTCATATTCATATGTATCCAATGGTCGAAGGCCGGAATCATTAATGAAGCATGATAGGTAGATTATGGCTTCTAAATGATGTAGGGAACAAGAACGGTTCAGATCATTCAAATAATGCAATCTGCAAGATACAGTCCAAAATGGAATTACAAAAAATGAATCCAGAAAATAAACAAAAACCAATGTGATTTGTCTAGTTGATATAGTAGGTCAAACAAGATCTCAGCCTTTTTAAACCAATCAACTGACACCACCATCAGTTTGCCACTGCTCATATTTTCCTACTTGCCTATTTGTTTTCGATTTGCCCAATGATATTTCAGTTTTCCCCGTTGTTTTTCTAGTTTGCCCTGCTGTTTTTCTAGTTTGCCCCGCTGATATTTCAATTTACCCCACTTTTTTTCTAGTTTGCCCCGCTGATATTTCAGTTTGCTCCGCTGTTTTTCTGGTTTGCCCCGCTGATATTTCAGTTTGCCCCACTGTTTTTCTAGTTTGCCCATTGATATTTCGGTTGCCTCATTGCTTTTTCTAGTTTGCCCCATCGATATTTCGGTTGCCCATTGCTTTTTACGGTTTACCCGCTAATATTTCAGTTTGCCTCGCTATTTTTCTAGTTTATCCCGCTGTAATTTCAGTTTGCCCCGCCGTTTTTCTAGTTTCTATTGGAAGATGCCAAGTCGATCTGAATTCAGGTTGGGTTTGAGTTGCAAATTTATGTCGGTATGTCGGGTTGGGAATAATCACATGTATTTGGGTCGGGTCAAGCATAGACTTTGGGTTGGGAACCTCGGGGCGGGTTAGGATGCGGGTTAGGTTCCCTAGAGCTTTGGTTGACCCTCAAACCAACACAACCTACACAAGTTGCACCCCATTCAATGCTAAGAAATCTAAGGCAACATTTAGTTTAATTTCATTTATACTAGGGTTGGCGATGGAAGATGGTGGCAAGTTTCTCCATTTCTCGACCCGAACCCAGTTAGAGGCAGACTATCACAAGGCAAGCTTATAGGCACTTGTTGCAATCCGACAGTTGAGCCAGATAAATGACTTATAGGCCCTTCTATTATCATACCATGACATAAGCTCAAGCGACCCTTTGGTGTCTTCGGCTCCACGCCTCAACACATGTGATTCTCCATCTCAATGTTGAAGGTCTCCAACGATCAAGTGATTGCAATATGTCAGAATCATAAGCACGTTCTTTGTGATTTCAAATCCTTGATTTTAGTGTCTGTTTGGAATGCAGGATTAAATGATATGGAATTTCATTATATATAATTAACACTATATTGCACAATGATTGGATGTCTAGAAATACAGTGGTATTTTGACCGTCCAACCCAAGTTTGAGATCAAATTCTTTTTTAAGGAAAAATACTTTATTAAGTGAAACCTGAATTTGGTGGTTCACAAAATTGTAACCAACATACCAGATTTCACTGTTGATGCTTGTCACTTGAACGCATATATAACTCAAATATTGCATGTAAAAGGTGTATATGGATGGACAGTGTGGACAAAACACATGCATGAATATAGGGCCTACAAATGTAGTTGAAATCCACTAGAAATCCTGCAATATATACTATTTGGATGGATGATATGATACTTGTATTAATCCATTAAAGGAATTTGCATGGGATCAAATGGAATTCTATGCCACCTTTTTTTACACACGTACGCACATCACGTGGGTGCTCGAATCCATGACCTTAATGTTGAAACACACGAGTTCTACCACTGAGCCATGAGTAGGGATCCAATTTTATATTTTATACCACTCAATCCCACATTCCAAAGAGGCCCTTATGGCATGTTTAGAAGCTTGGATTAGAAAATGCATTGGAATCCAAATGACCATTACATAATTTACATTAGAATTAAGGAGATTTTGGATCCTTTGTTATGTTAAAGTGAAATACACTAGAATCCAAATCTTCCATATGGGAGCTTCTATTTGGAATGCATTGGTGTTATTACAATCATTGTCTCATCACATGACCTAGGTACACTAATTAGAGATATTAAAGTTGATTTAGTAATTAAATTCAAACTCCTATAAATATATTATGCATAGCTACTTTTGGATTACGGAGAATTCTGAATCCAGGGTGCCAAACACAACTGAAGGCTTCTACATCCAGGGTATTTCAAATCCATCGGATTTATAATCTAGAGTATTTTAAATCCACAATCCCAGTGTTGGATAATTGCTGTGAGGTTAATGGAAAATGGGCCAATGGTTCTAATAACAAAATTGAGTGGGGCTCTTTGACAAGAAGAGGTTCTTAGGACCGGGTGAGAGAGTTGCTTTCTGAACCCAATCAACTGACACCACCATCAGTTTGCCCCGCTCATATTTTCCTATTTGCTTATTTGCAATTTTCGACCATTGATATTTCGGTTTGCCATTGTTTTTCTAGTTTCCCGGCCCGATATTCCAAGCTTACCCTCATTGATTTTCTAGTTTGCCCGCTGATATTTCGGTTGCTCATTGTTTTTCTAGTTTGCCCTGGCGATATTTCAGATTTGCCTCGCTATTTTTCTAGTTGCCCTATTTGATATTCCATTTTGTCCCATTGTTTTTTCTAGTTTCATTGTTTTTTTCTTGCTCATTACCATTGATATTTCATTTGCCATTGTTTTTCTAGTTTGCCCATTGATATTCCGATTTGCCTCATTGTTTTTCTAGTTTGTGCCCATACTGATATTCGATTTGCCCATTGCTTTTTTAGTTTGCCTCGATATTTTAGTTTACCCCATTGCTTTTCTAGTTTGCTCGTGATATTCCGATTTGTCCCATTGTTTTCTAGTTTGCCATTGATATTCCATTTGCCATTGTTTTTCTAGTTTGCCACTATTTGATATTCCGGTTTGTCCCATTGTTTTTCTAGTTTGCCCTCATTGATATTTCGCTATTGCCATTGATATTTCTAGTTTGCCTAACTGCTTCGATATTCGATATTCCATTGTTTTTCTAGTTTTTCCATTGATATTTCGGTTTGTCCCATTGCTTTTTCTAGTTTGCCCATTGATTTTCGGCTTTGCCTCATTTGTTTTTCTAGTTTGCCCTATGATTTGATTTGCCATTCGTTGTTTTCTAGTTTTGATATTCCGCTTGCCGCATTGTTTTTCTAGTTTGCCCCGCTGATATTTCAGTTTGCCCCACTGTTTTCTAGTTTGCCCCGCTATTTTTCTAGTTTGCCCCGCTGATAATATTTCACTTTACCGTCGCTAATGGTTAACCAACAACACATTGGCCACATTGCTTTAATTGATCGTCTATTAACATGTAATATAAAATTTTTGAGAGGAGTAACAGGTCGACGGTCTGGATTACCGAGCATTGGCATATTAGTTAGGATTGTTGACATTCCTACCACCTTTATTTATGGCGGACGTCTATCGGTTTTACCAAATTATTTCAGACATGAGACAAAGAATGAGGCCGATACAAATTTTATAAGGACGCCCACCATTAAAAACTTCCTTTACAAATTTCAGAAGGACGTCCGCCATGCAAAACTTTCAACGGCCTGTTATAATGTTTATTTGCCATCCAACCTATTGACTAGTTTACATGGGCATGGATGAAAGGAAAATAAGAATATTAACTTGATCCATAACTTTTGTAGCCCCGAGAAGTTTTTAACTGTAGGTGTTAAATTATTATAATTCCTTATGGTATGGTTCACTAGTGTGCAAGGTTCTATGAGAAATTTTGACGCATGAATGAACATGATGACGATAAATACTCCGAATCCACGGAGCTTCTCTGGACTCCTCACAGAGACTTCTCGAATCCACGAGGAAAGAAAGCAAAAAATATAAATAAATTCTAATAAATTCAAAGCGATTAATTCTTTGAATAAAACGAGTTCACAACCCTTTAAATAGGGATACCAAGCAATAGGAAAGAAATCGGAATCAAACTACAACTAAAACTCCTAGAATTCGCGACTTACTATAAATAGTAAACTTATAGTAAACTTATAATCAATTTAAAACTTACTATTTATAGTAAAAACGAAATTAAAACCCTAGATACGACCATCGATTTAGGTTTTTTTCGCAATTCCGAGCGTCGTAACCTGGTATATCTGGGTTGGTTGGCTAAAGTAGCTCGTTCTACCCCAAAATCATATATTTTACGTCAGCCAACTCATTCCGGATTGTGAGATACGCCCGATTTAAGGTCCGATGGTCTGGATCACTTCTGTCGCCGACAGGGCATTTTCTGATCCATCTTGCCTATGAAACTGTCCGCGACCCGCTCTACATCAAATCTGAATCACCTGTAAGTGGGTCACGCGATGAAAACAATGCAGATAGGAGGCTCGCAAAAAAAAAAAACATGTCAAAAAACAGTTGGGGTCGACCGGGGTCGTACCCGGTCGACCCCGATTCACTGGACATGTACCCGGTCGACCCCATTTTGGCATAATTTACCAAAATGGGGTCGACCGGGTAGTAGCCGGTCGACCCCGATTCACTGGACATGTACCCGGTCGACCGGGTATTGACCCGGTCGACCCCATTTTAATAAATTTTGCCAAAATGGGGTCAATCGGGTAGTAGCCGGTCGTCAATGAAATTTTGCGTCTCTAGCGGCGCATCGAGGATGAAACCAAACCCACAATCTTTAGCCATCTTACAAATCAACCGTCCGAAGGGTAAGGATAGATTGGTTTTAGAGGTAGTGGCATTCAAGATGTGACGCATTACAATAGATGGGTAGCAAACCTTCACACCTATACCCAGTAAATACAAAACCTCCAACATATATTGTGTTACTTGTGTATGATTTCCCGATCTAGGATACAGATTGTACGTGAAGACAAGGTGGAGGAACCTGTAAACCGGAAGCATCCATGCTGATTCCAAACAGTTATCACCCGTGACCCAATGCTTAAGTTCGCCACAAACAAAAACAGTCCTCTCATCCCTGTACCTATGCCTCTTCGCATCCTTATATGGAACAATCACTGTCCCACATGGCACCCCACTAATCCTCTCAATGTCAGACACTTTAAATGTTGCCAACGAATTACCGATTGCTACGTCGAAGGTCATTGACTGTAGATTTGGATTCTGAATTGAAGCGTAGAAATGGCGAACCGTCTCGGTGTCGGCATTGTTGTAGGGTGTGAACATGGAATTCCACCCCATCTTGGCAAGCCACTTGAGCTCTGTCGTATCAGCGAACAAGTCTTTCTCCACATACCTCTCAAATGTTATCTTGCGTTCGACGAATCTTCCAAAATCAATCGGTTCTTGTACATCGACTCCCCGGCTGCGAGTTGTTGACGGTCCGGCCCGAGACGTGGATGGACCGAGCGAGGTCTCAATCTCGTAGCACCGGGTAGCCGCGCCAATGTCTTCCCTTCTCTTGGAGCGACGATTAAACTCACTGTACGGCGGCGTCAAGGCGTCACGCTTCTTGGCCATAGGGGAAGATAAGAGGGACGATGTAGAAATGGAGGTGCCGAGAATCTTCCCCCGCCGTAGGATCGAAAGATTCCCAGTTGCGGAATCGTGGAAGAAGAGACTCGAGAAAGGAGGTGGTGAGAATCTTCCCAGCTGGAGGGATCGAAAGATTCCGTCTCCAGGAATCGTGGAAGAAGAGAGTCGAGAAGGTAGAAGAGGGTTTTCGGCCGGAGGGGAGGAATAAAAATGAAAATGGGAGCACGCGACAAAGAAATAAGAAACGCACGATGGTGGACCCAGTCGACCGGGTATGACCCGGTCGACCCCAACTCGCTGGACATGTACCCGGTCGACCGGGTAGAGACCCGGTCGACCCCATTTAGGTATATTTTACTTAAATGGCTACCCGGTCGACCGGGTACATGTCCAGAGAGTTGGGGTCGACCGGGTATGACTCGGTCGACCCCGACTCTTTTTTTAAAAATGTTTAATAAATTCTAATATATATATATTTTTAAATTTTAATTTTTATGCTAATGGCCGTGAATTGAAGGGAAATGACCGTGAATTTATAGGAATTGTCCTGCAATGAATAAATTTGACCGTGAAATGAGGGGAACTGTCTATGAAATGCATGGAATTGTAACTCAGTTCACGGAGGGGGAGAAGTAATCGGATAATCAGATCTGCTCGGATAGGATGAAGGGGCAGGGAGATGAGATAAGAAGTAATCAGATTTTCGGTGGAGATGGGTATGGGAGCGTTGGAAGGGGCGTATGTTTTAGAACAGGGGCATTTTTATCATTTACAAGGGTGTCCGTACGCATGAGGAATATTCTTGGCAACTAAAAAGAAATGGGCGGGGCAAATTAAAAGCAATGAGGCAACCGAAATATCAGCCTTGCCACGGCAAAACTAGAGAAACAATGGGCAATCGAAATATCGGCGGGCAACCGAAAAAAAGAGAACTTATAAATTCCTAGATGGCCAAAGAGAAATTAGATGGTGAGGTACACCCAATCAGTTTCTAATAAAGAATTTGTTTGTTAGAACTTCACATCTTCCAGGCACATGCAATGCATGCTGAGCATGATTACCGAGTTGTTATTAGTCCATTTCAAACAGCAGGATTGGGAAACTAAGGTACCTCCCTTGTATCATTCCCAAACATGATCCATTCTAGGGTCGTCAAAGTCCTAGTTAATCTCAGACTTACGGCAGTGTGTTTTCTAGGTCACTACAGGTACGAGTACATTGGCACGGAATCTGAATTGCACCACTCCCCCATCACCTTATCAATACGGGCCCTACCTTATACTGGTTATTACGGGAAGGCTCGTTGCCTCACCGTAGAATTAAAGTATGCTCGAGGTCACTACACCGGATACGGTCCCGGTCGGCATCGGGGCATTTTACACGGAATCGTTGCACCACTCCCCATCACCCATCAAGTGGTGTAGGGCGGCACTCGAATATAGTGTCCCATACCACCATAATCGGCTCACGAGTGTGGTTGCTCACCGTCACTACGGGGAGGCACGTGGCCCCAGGCGTAGGGCCGACGACGGCTCGGCTACGGTGTCCCATACCACCATGTCAGGCTCATGAGTCTTAGCGGATCGAGAACACCATGGTTAAAGGGGATTTCACTGGTAAGTTTGGTACCCTTAGTTCATACATTAGCGACTAAACATGGTGAACATACGTAAGACATACGGGTTACTTGATGTATTCGGTTGACTCGAGCGCACAACAAGTTGGGGCGATATGAGCCTAGAAGCACCTCGTGTGGCCAACCACTATCGCTCAAGCGAAGTACGACGCGGGTTCGCCAACACATCACGTGTGGTGAGATGAATCTCAACCACAACTCCAAGTCTACGATCTGGGATGTCCGGACTATGGGCATAGTCCCAAGCCCAATCAATTCCCAACCATGGCATGTGAAGTAAAGCATGATAAACAAGATAGATCAAAGAACACTAGCAATCATGTTGTAAAGCATATCATGAAGCATGTTATGTAACAAGTTACAAAGCATGTAAAAAGCATGTTATAAAGCACTATATAAATAGGAATACGAAAATACATATATCTCATAAGTGAGTGGTTAGGTGCTTGACCACATGGAGGATATCATACATGATTCCTAAGGTAGTTGAGAATCACATCTCAGCACCCACCTAAGGTACTAACACTTAAGCACTTACACTCACAAGCATTTTTACAAACACTTGGAATGCACTATTTCAACATACATGACGTATGTTAGAGGAAAGTGCACTAGGGCTGTCCCTTTACCAAACTAGCATGTTATACGATTATATATGATATTCATACAACAAATAATCATGGCAATTACATCAATGCAAATTTTATACGTGATAGGGTATTTTCTAGAATACCCATTTTCCCAACATACATAGTGTTTACAAGGAACTCATAATCTGACTGATTCTTTTCGCCAAGCAATTAATTTATACACACATAATATATTTACACAACAATTAGTCATGACAAATACATCAGCTAAAATATACACGTATTATCGGTACTTCTTACAATACCGTGTTTCTACATACCACGGTGTATATTAGTAAACATGTATCTAGGAACCCGAACCCTTTCATGAGCCAAATAAGTATTTTATCCATATATTATATAATCATACATTAAATAAACATGTCAAACATTTTTCTGAAAAAATACTGATTATACGGTATTTCTACGTATACCTAGAGTATGTGAAATTCCATATTCTACAACGTTAATCGAAATGAGGAAACGGAAAGCACTTTGTACATGTGCATTTACATGCGAGATCATGGAGAATCTATCATTATCGACATTGAAAGTGTTGAAAACCGTAACTTATACACTTAAAGTCCTCACCTTGCCGATAATCGCGTAATACGCAGAGTCGGTTCGTTCACCCACCGCTTTGTCTAGGCACAACGGCAACCTAAGACATGAAATAGGTTAGCTATTTCATAACCTACAACCTATACACTTCAAATCAGACCTAGGGTTAGGGTTTCTTACCTTCAAGCAGAATGGATACCTGTAGAGAAAACACACACAGAAGGAGAGCGGTGTAGGCCGTGCGACAATAGAAAGCAATAGGAGGAAGATCTCCACACAAATCCCAAGCTATTCTCCCTCTTTTTCTCTCTCTCTCTCTAGGGTTTTAATCTCCAAATTCGTATGGCTATGAGAGGGGCATCGTTCTAAGCTCCTTTTATAGCCAAGCAATAGAAAATAGACTTAGGTTCAAGGGGTTCTTGCTAATATAGGATATTAAAATCATTTTCCACTCAAAAGAGAGGTTAAGTAGCCCTCCTTGAGGCCAGTAACGTCAGACTTAAACTCACCACCTATGGATCTATGTGGGATTACGTTTTCGACTCGATCGGATTCCCGGACGGATCACACGTGGCGTGGCCACTTTCGCGTTCGGCGGTCGGTGGGCCACGATCGAAATTCCAAGTACATGTAAATGTTCTGAAATTTTCTTAATCCGAGGTGTAATTTGGTCTTGATTCGACGGTCGGGTTGCTTATCTTGACGTGCAATGCGAACGATGCGGATCACTATTCCCTAATATTTTTTATTAGGATGGGAATAGTGTTTTTCACACTCCCACTCGCTCAGAATCGAAACGAATGGCCGTGGGACATCGGATGGACTCGATTTTTGAGATGATTGTCACAAGTCCGGTGAGGCAAGTCCTAGTTCTTGGCCCGTGTTAATCGGGCTTCCGATGTAAGGCGATCTGAGACCCCTAATACAAAAGTTTGGTTTCATTCTGACCCTGAAGCGGTAGGGAAATGAGTTTGGTTCTAAACTTTAGGGTAACCTAGCGTCACTTGTTTTGCAAGTTTTGGGTCTTCATAGATCGTATTTAAAAAAAGCGATCCCAACGGATTTCATGGCTAATTGAGTTTAGTACTTAGTTAATTTTGTTAAATTTCTAAAGGATTTAATGCTAATTACTTCTGGCCGAGGTGATACTCGATCCGAATGTATCTCTGACAATTCTGGGATGCGTTACAATCTACCCCCTTAAACAAAAATTCGTCCTCGAGACCCTATACCTTCGTAATCCTCGAGAATCCGAGGTAGTTCTTTACGACCTCGGCCTCGGTCTCCTGGGTAGCTTCCTCCTCGAATGATGTGTCCAGAAATACCTTCACAAGTGGGATGACCTTGCTACGCGATACCTGCTCCCTTCACGGTTCGAGGATGCGTTCGGCTGGCTACGCTGACTCATACGTAGCATCCTCGCTCAGTAGCCCACTGCTCCCATCGATGATATGCGAAAGGATCGAGAACGTGCACTTCTTCAAGCATAGATACATGAAATACGTTGTGTATAGAGGCAAGTGGGTGTGGGCAAAGCGAGACGATCGCCACATCACCCACTCGATCCGGTGATCTGAAAATGGACCGATAAACCGCGGTGTGAGCTTCCCCTTCTTCCCAAATAGAAGGACTCCCTTCATAGGGGAAACTCGAAGGAACACATGATCCGCAGAGCCCTCAGGAACTCAGAAACGGTCGCCACCTCGCTGCTCCGGCGTAACTCTTACGCACAACTGCTCTGCGGCTTAAATGTCGACGCGATAATGGTCGATCTTCTCCGTGAAATCGCTTTGTACCAACTCATGGCCAATCGGACTACGCTGTGGCTCTCGGCCCAGCCAATGCGGTGCTCTATCAAGGACGACCATATAGAGCCTCATATGGCGCCATGCCACGATAGTCTCTGGAAGGAAAGTTGTTGTCAGAAACAGAACCTGCAACGTACGGAAGGCAAGGTCATCCTAGGCTTGTCCTTGAAGTCCAACACACATTCTCGTAACATATCCTCGAGAATCCGATTCACCCGCTGCGTCACGCCCGCTCGGTCGAGGATGAAACGCCCGCATTGAACTTCAACTCACACCCATCGCCTCACGGATACGAGTCCCGTAAGATGGATGTGAACCCGCATGTCTCTGTCCGACACGATCTCTAAAGGAACCCCGTGCGGACGGACGATCTCTCCCGATGTACAATCTAGCCGGCTCGTGCGAGTTCGTAACTCCACGATAGGGAGGAAATGGACCGATTTGGTCAGCAAGGTCCACAATCACCCAAATGGAATCATGTCCCTTCCTCATCTTCGGCGGCACGGATATGAAATCCATGGAGATGAAGTCCCACTTCCACTCTGCTATGGGCATGGGCTGTGAAGCAGATCCCGAGGAGGTCGGCGTGTTACGCGCTTGTGACACCTTCGGCACGTCGAGTTTCATCGAGCACACATACTTAGCGAAATGTGGGCCTTCATGTTATCCACCAATATGTAAAGTCTCATATCCTGGTACATCTTACGTGCTACCGAAGGATGCATCACTCAACTTCGAGTTATGGGCGGACTCGAAGCTCGCGTCTCCAAGTCCCGGAGCAGCACATCGAGGAACGCGCGCACATGGCGGCCACGGAATCGTAGACCCCCATCGAACCCAACTCTCCACTCGGGGTCCTCGGCTGTCGCTTGGCACGGCTCTCCAGAAGCTCGGGCAACAGTGATATCGCCCTCCTGGGCCACCAAAACAATCACTGTAGGTCAATAAGTGGCCACACACAGGCAGTAACGACAACACACTCCCCATATGGCTCCTCGGACGGTGTGAGTCTGCCTTTCGAAGTCCCGTACGAGGAACTCCACCATGTCCCACTCGGCTATCATCGGTGGTGCGCAAATGCAATCACCTTCTTGCGGCTCAAGCGCGTCTCTTGCCACTGAGGATTCGCCTTACCGGGATGGTAGGAAACCTCGAGCAGAGTCCTTGAGGTCTCTCCATCCATCAGACGTTGTCTCATATTCAAGATCTATTTGTGTGTGAATATGTACTTAAGAGCCTCTTGTGAGTCGTGAGAAAAAGCTCAGAACTCTTTACTTCTCGTAGAGGTCAATGTCTCCAAAGCTTCAATGCAAGATGACTGTTTTGCCAACTTCCAGGTCGTGTGTAGGGTAATTCTCCTCGTGCTTCCTTAATTTGTCTCGAGGCATACGGGGAAATCACCTGTCATACCGCCATGGACACAACTCTAGAACCTGACGAGACAGCGTCGGTATATATGGAGTGTATTTCTCCCCTTGCTGCTGGCAATACTAGCACGGGGTCGGACGTCATGGCTTGCTCCTTCGGCTCCTTGAAAGGCAGCTTCCGCCTTCTCATTTCAGGCGGGAACTTCAAGTCGCTTAGGAGTCGAAGTGAGAGCAATGGCACAGCGATCTTGAGAAATCTCGAATGAGCGTCTGTAATACGCTCGGACGGACCAAGGGAAACTCCTCACCTCGGTAACCGACTCGGTACACTCACCAATCTGAACCGCGGCTACCTCAGCAGGTCCACTTCATATCCCATCCTTAGACACCCTACGTGTCCCGGGAACTTGAGCTTCCTCACACTTGAATCGCACTTCTTGTATTGTGCTGAGCAATTTGGTTCTTCTCCAGTGTACCCGGCCACCAGAAAGCTCTCAGAGTGCTCCTCGTGCTCTTCCCGACTCGTGGGGTATATCGAAGATGATGTCGATAAAAACGATGCATGGTCCCGGTGCTGGGAAGAGACGAAAGCCAGATTCATCGAGATCCACATGAACACATGGCTGGTGAAGTTCGTCAGGCCGAACGGGCATTATCACCCGAGGAACTCACGCAGTGCCGAGAAAAACACCGTCTGGGAAGGAATTTGTACTTACTGCACGATCCACTCCACCTCTCTCCGCAGCCTTATGGCTTGGTGGTACCCTGAGCCGAAGATCGAAATGTCGAGAAATACTTTTGCCCCCTCGGCGGATGGTCGAACGGTACATACATCTGGGCAAGGATACTTGCATTCTTCACCGTGACTGCAGTTCGACGCTGCGTGTCAATGCTATTACATAGCCGTAGCGACCGTCCTTCTTCTTCACAAATATGCCTGAGGTGCTCCCCCGAGAGAGACACCTTGGAGTCGTATAAAACCCTTAATACTACCCCGGATCGTCAATACTGTTTCCCATGACTACTCCATCTCACATGGAGGCATACGATAAGTCGACGGTGAGATGGGTGTCGCACCTCGGCGTCCAAGATCGGATTGTGAAATTAATCTCGCGTCGGGAGGTAAACAGGAATAGTCTCGAAACACGCTGCAAATTCTCGAGCTCCCATGGCCATACCCCTCTACTTGCTCGGACCATCAATCGGCACAAGTAAAACGGCGTAACAATCAACACGGCGGGGGCTAGCCCGGCCACACGCCCAGAACGTAAAGGCGACGGGAAGTACGGGTCCATGGTGCGTCACGATCCAGAAATTATCGCAATCTGCCTCCACCCTCATCTTGTGAGCCAATCCATACCAAGGATAACGTACGTAGTGCCATAGTGGAGTAACATATGAGGAGTCGGCGAGCAACTTTGTCTTGCTTTACCTAAAACATGTCCGGACAACCTCGCCGCCTGGCAGGTGTGACATCGAAGCTCGAGGTCCCGATGGCAGTAGTGAGTCTCCACATTCCCTTAGGTGGGAATCGTAGGCAAAGATGAGCCACGTTGCTTAGCCTTACAAGAAATAATAGAAGTAGTGAACCCGGTGTCCACCAATAAAGAAACGAAAGGAGGTACCATGAATATAAGCCGTACCCTCAAAAGCCGTCGGTGTTGAAATCGACGTCTCGGGTGCCTCGGCCACAAGCGTATGAAACTTGGCGCACTTTTCTTGTAGACGGTTCGGGCGAGGAATAAGTCGTGCATGGCTTTGGCACGACTTGCATTCTGAGGAGGTCGGAAGGAAGAGATGTGCGAGGTGCTGGAGTGCGAGAGGTGGAGTCGATAAAGCTTTGTGGACGAAACGACCGAGTCATACTGCGGCAGGAGAGAATCCACTATCCTTCTGCATCCTCGCGAAACAACTCCCAAATGGGAATGACCACCTCCGCCGGTGGCGGTGCTGAGGTCACAATAGGGCGCCCGGCCGGGAGCCACGGCGGCTGTGATCTGGGAGGCGGAGTCACCCGCCAACGGCCTCTTGCCTAGGATAGGCACACTCTTGTGCACCTCCTTTCGTGGCACTAGCAACCATAGCACCCACGAGATCGGGCCAACACCCGGTCCACATCTGCTCGGCTGTGCATAGAGCATGTGGTGACCATATCGGCGTCAGGTGGGGATGCGAGAGGCGACATATCCTCGGCCAGGTATCTCACGGTCGCAAACCCAAGGAGAAAGGACGCATCGCATACTGTTCATCCACCCGGTATAGTCGCAGACAAAGCGTAGCTAGCACTGCGATGAAGCGGTGCTCGTACTGCTGTGTCGTCATGCCTCCACGCACTGAGGTGCGAAACTCATCCCCTCCGCTCACATGTCGATGAAGTACGTGTGGTAGTATTTCTCGTGGGCCAAGACTCGAAAGCCTCCCGAGGTCCACACGTAATCTACTTACGACGGAGCCGCCAGCAGCTATCCCACCGCTAAAGCGCGCACTCCCTCTCCAAACATGAAAGCGGCCGGCTACTGCTACTGCGCACGAGCAATGCGGCTTGTCCGAAGCCCATCTTAGAGATGCGGTCAGACGGAGAACTACGCCTCCTCGGGTCTATGAGAACCCATAAATGAGGAGGCCTCAAGCGGCCAGAAATCGCTCGAGTAGGCCGCGATAATACACTGCATCTCCGGTAGGAGGTGCGACGGGTGTGGGCGGAGAGCACATCCTCGGCCCAAGGCGAAGCGGGAGGCTCGGGAAGGCTCATCCCCGGGATGTCTCTGCGAGATGTCGTAGGTGGAGCGCACTTTACCAGACGCAGAGTGGGATCAAGGCCTCAAGCGATAGTGGCCATAGGCTAGCTTGGTGCTCTGTACAGCGCTGCTCTCTTTGTATCTCTTCTTCTGTTCTTTGCATCTAGCTGCTTCTTTATTCTTCCCGCAATCCTGCTTCTTCTTTGTCATCAGCTTGTGATGCATCATCAACATCATTTTGCTCAAATCTATCGATCGACGGAGCTTGACACGGGGTCATGGCGCACGCGAGATGAAGACGAAACTGAGTGCTTGCTTCACGAGCCCAGGGGCGTGTAGGTGGCAATCCACGCGGCAGGGACCGGCGGGAGGCGTCGGAGACCTAACTGCATGGTCGCGGAGACACTTCCACTACGAGGAAGGAGTCGGTCCATGGAGCCGAGTCGGTGCGGAGTCTTGTCGTGCTCCGCGTATCTTTGTCGCGGCATGCCCTATACAACATAGGGTCTAACATTTGTCGAGATACTAGCATAACCCACATCATAAAGCCACTTTAAGCATTCCACACATCATTAAAAGCAAAAGAGGCTACATGCCTTTTCATTTACCCAAAATTGTCATAATACATGCGATGCCAGAGTTACATGAAATCATGAGCGAAATCACATGATGGCTTGATACATCCACATCCCATCAAACACTTAGAACCATAGTACTTATCTATTACATCAACTACATGAAGACTATAAACCGCCTTACGCGGCAACCAAAAACAAACAACATGACACATAACCACGTGGATGACTAAGCATCCGACGGCAGTGGTGGAGGAGGAGAATTCTTGTCCTATAAACAACATAAGATGGCCTTCGAGGTGCAAGACACCTTCTTGAGCTTGGTTTGGACCCGCCCAGGCTTCTGTCGCGGGGCGGCTCCAGCCCTCACTCGAGACGGGGCTAAACGACGCATCTATGGGTGTGCAATGTTCATGATACTGTACAGTAATAGGAATGTAGGCACGCACCAAGTTCACCCCTGCTTGCCACTTAGTACGGGAAAGTCTACCATGAGTCATGTGCACTTACTGCGATTGCTTGTGCTGGGGTAGAAGATTGTATGTGAAGATATGATGTAGTAGGCGAGGAGGTACAAATGTACGACATATGGGATCTTGCGAGGGCTTTTGTTCGGGCGCTGTACTTTCGGCCGAGTTTGCCACCCACAAAGGTAACGTGTCTGCGGACGATCCCCTTTTCCACGAGCAGGTCCCCGGATTACGCTGCGGCTAGCGCATGAACGTCACCAAGAGACACGTCGATAGATGGTGCATTGAAGTGATTTAGGATCGACACGTGCTGATCGGAGATCGAGCTTTGAACTCGATCAAAATGCCTATTTACCGATGAACTTCGCCAGGAAATAGCAAAATCGGGAAAACCCTAAAATTTGTTTCTATATTCTTCTCACACCCTCCCTCGTTATAATCTCGTCAACGTACGTCGTAAAGGAACATAACTTCGAGTCCGGTTTAATCAAAAATCATGCTCACGATACCAACTTGTAACGCCCTGAAAATCGGAGGTCGAGTATAACTCAACTCCCAGGTTCAATCATCACTTATGCAACATATTTATGATGTTTGAATGTTGTATGCATGTTAGAAGCAATAAACATGAGGTAAAGATTATACCAAAACGGCAATTCATATTCGAGTCCCGATCAATTGTATAAAAGCAAGCGGAAAATTTGAATTAAATATATGTGTATGTAAAGAAAGCAAAATAAACGTTTCATTATCGGAGTATGAATCGCCACGAGTCACAATATATACATGTCATTTATAAACCAAAATGTCAAAATAAACTAGGTACAATCCACAACAAAATCCCAATCGGTCGGCCCCGGACTAGTCGAAGCCGCCCGTAATGCCCCATATCACGAGAACTCCCTCTTGGTCCTCGGCATAATCCGGCTCTGCCTCCAAAGTTGTCTAGCTACCGCCTAAACACTGAGGTGATCTACGATGGTTGGTGTGCGCTGGCATCATTAATGTGGGAGTGAGTAGCTAACTCGGTGGAACCATAAAGCAGCATAGGTTAACATGTTCATCAAAGCTGAGTCAAGCGTGTATTGATGAGGAAATCAAACCTCCCTAAGTTACTCTTATTAATGCAAGTATGAGATGCGGGTATGATGGATAACCCTCAACTTGACATACTCCCTCATGCGACACCCTCTTCGTTTGGCGGCATGCTTTCATCCCTCGGTGCTCACATCTTCCGGTGCATCATGCAATGACTCATCTGGAGCATGGTCTTAGAGTTGTTATTAGTCCCATTTCAAACGGCGAGGATTGGGAAACTAAAGGTACCTCCCTTGTATCATTCCCAAAACATGATCCATTACAGTGGTCGTCAGTCCTAGTTAATCTCGAACTGACGGTGTGTTTTTCCTAGGTCACTACAAGAGCGCCGGGGAGCATGTTACACGGAATACGTTGCACCTCCCCCATCACCTTATCCAATACTGGGCCTAGCTTATGCACTGCATGTTACTCTACGGGGAAGGCTCGTTGCCTCCATAGTAGAATAAAGCTATGCTGAGGAGTCACTTTACCAGAGGATACTGGTCGTAGTGCATCGAGAACATTACAGGAATGGTGCACCACTCCCCATCACCCATCCGAACGTAGTGTAGTGCCGGCAGCCTCGGGAGAAATATAGTGTCTGCCATACCATATAATCGGACTCGAGTGTGGTTGCTCCTTGGTCACTACGGGGGAGGCACGTGTGGCCCCGAGCGTGGCGCGACGGCTTCGGCCACGGTGTCCCGCATACCACCATGTCCCGGCTCATGTGTCTTAAGCGGATCGAGGTACCATGGTTAAAGGGGATTTCAGCAACGTAGAAGTTTTGGTACCCTAGTTTGCATTACATTACTTGCCAAACATGGTGAACATACGTAAGACATACGGGTTACTTGATGTATTCGGTTGACTCGAAGCGCTTTTAACAAGTTGGGGCGACCATGAAGCCCCGCGAAAGCACCTCGTGTGTGCCAGCCACTATCGCCAAGCAGAGAGTACTGTGCGGGTTCGCTGAGCACATCACGTGTGGTGAGATGAATCTCAACCACAACTCCAGAGTACGTCTACTGGGATGTCTGGACTATGGGCATAGTCCCAAGCCCGATCAATTCCCAACCATGCAGCATGTGAAGTAAAGCATGATAAAACAAGATAGATCAAGAACACTAGCAATCATGTTGTAAAAGCATATCATGAAGCATGTTATGTAACAAGTTACAAAGCATGTAAAAGCATGTTATAAAAGCACTATATAAATAGGAATACAAATACATATATCTCGTATAAGTGAGTGGTTAAGGTAAACAACTGACACATGGAGGATATCATACATGTGATTCTAAGTGTAGTTGAGAATCACATCTCGGCACCACACCAAATAGCACTAACACTTTAAGCACTTACACACTCACTGAGCATTTTACAGAAACACTTGGAATGCACTATTTCAACATACATGGCCCGTATGTTAGAGAAAGTGCACTAGAACGTCCCTTTACTACAAACCTAGCATGTTATACGTATATATGATATTCATCTGACCAAATAATCATGGCAATTACATCAGCAAATTTTTATACGATATAGGGTATTTTCTAAGAATACCCATTTTCAACATACATAGTGTTAACACAGGGAACTTGTAATACTGGCGATTCTTTTAAGCCAAACAATAATTAATTTATACGCACATAATATATTTACACAACAATTAGTCATGACAAATACATCAGCTAAAATATCCCCTTGTGCTCTGCAATTGCTAACACAATCTTAGTGTTTCTACATACATGGTGTATATTAGTGAAACTTATGTATCTAAATGAACCCTTCGCCAAATAAGTATTTTATCCATATATTATATAATCATACATTAAATAAACATATCGAAACGTTTTCCGAAAAAAATACGTATACGAGTATTTCTACGTATACCTAGAGTATGTGAAATTCCATATTCTACAACGTTAATCGAAACGGGGAAGCATGGAAAGCACTTTGTACATGTGCATTTACATGCGAGATCATAGAATCTATCATTATACGACATTGAAAGCATTGAAGCAACCGTAACTTATACACTTAAAGTCCTCACTACGGCAGCTAGATAAACAGCGTAGCAGAGAGTCGGTTCGTTCACCCTCGCTTTGTCTAAGAGGCACAACGGCAACCTAAGACATGAAAATAAGGTTAGCTATGTTCATAACCTACAATTACTACACTTCTGCCGTCGGACCTAGGGTTAGGGTTTCTTACCTTGACAATAGCAGAATGGATACCGTAGAAAGAAAACACACAGGAAAGGAAGCGGTGTAGGCCGTGCGACCAAGCCGTTAGGAGGAAGATCTCCCCACAAATCCCAAGCTATTCTCCCCTCTTTTCTCTCTCTCTATAGGGTTTTTAATCCCAAATTCGTATGGCTATGAGAGGGGGTTGTTTCTAGCTCCTTTTATAGCCAAAAACAATTACGAGAAAATAGACTTAGGTTCAGGAGTTCACTTGCCTAATATAGGACTTGACTTCGTCACTTTCGGCTCGAAAAGAGAGGTTCACGGTAGCCCTCAGCTTGAGCCAAACGATCGAGACTTAAACTCACCACCTATGGATACTATGTGGGATTACGTTTTCGGACTCGATCGGATTCCCCGGATCTGCACGTGGCGAGCCACTTTCGGTTCGACGGTCGGTGGGCCACGTCCGAGAAATTCCAAGTACATGTAAATGTTCTGAAATTTTCTTGTCAGGGTGTAATTTGAGTG